>CM044103.1:8705667-8887162 GCA_024174645.1 Lemna minuta | reverse complement strand
ATGTATAATTTGCATGTTATCACTATACTCTAACATCAACCTTTTAATTTCACTTTTACCTTAATAGATTTACTTTTAGTTATTTTTTATGATGTCAGAAATCATTAGATCTTATGATTTTCTATTGTGTTTGAAAGAAGTAGGGATAATTAGATTCAACCCCAGGTATACACTAGCAAGACTCTTGGTAAGTCAAACTTACCATCAAGATAATGGTAAGAGTCTACCTGAGTCTAGAGTTGACTAGTAAATCAATGCCAAATGGCTTTTTATTGCATTAGAAGATACATCACAGAGGTTATAAGACTCACTAAGGGTATGAATGAGTAGATGACTAAAGCTATTGGGCTAGCCTTGAGTGTGGAAAATAAACCTTAATTAATATTTCATAGAAAAGAGGATTACATGCAAATAGAAGGGACCCTTCAATTAGCATTGTTGTGGTACACGGGTGAATAAGAACTTCAAAGTTAAGCATGCTCAGGCTAGAGCAGTTCACCGATGGGTGACCTTCTAGGAAGGGCACTGGGGGCATAGAGGCACCCAGTCTATCTAATGTACTAATGGACCCTACGCATATCGATAACTAGGGAACCCAAGAGGAAAAGATGATGGATGCACAAATGATTTTCAAAGCCCTTAAGAGTTCAAATGCAAGAAGATGCTCTCGCTAGTCAAGTACTATGGTGCTTGTGGAAATACTAATGACGAAAAGAATTGGGGGGGGGGGGCTCATTTAAGCCGAAGTACGAAGTGACCAAGAGAAAGATGGTGAGTACAAATGATCTCATTTTGACTCCAAAAAAAGAAAAATAAAAAAATAAATAGAAAGGAGGAGGACACTAGAAGATGAGCTCCGATGGACCATACTCTAATGCTTTCCTTCAAGCTGGAGCATATAGATTAAATATGCTTACCTTGTGTACCCAAGGAGTCACAAAATTTGTCATCGATGCCCTTGATGAAGATATTGGCAAGCTGGTTATAGGAAGGAAAATGTAGTATTTCAATGATTCCCTTAAACCCTTATCACAAATGAACTAGCACATGATCTCAAAGTGCTTTGTGTGCTCATGGAATGCAGGATTCCTATTAATGAAGATAGGAGCCTAGTTTTCACAATGCATAGGCACACATGTACGAGTCTTAACACCAAAGTTTTTTAGAAGAGATTGAAGCCACACAATCTCCAAGCATGTATCATCAAAGCTCATTACTCAACTTCTACACTATAATAGAAAATCACCTTTAATTTATGGGATTACTGATAACGTGTCATTGATGCATTCATTTTCATCATCATAAATGGATTTCAACGCATAATTTTTGCTAATATGATGCACATTATCATGCTTTTGTGATATTTTTATATTCATCATGTTATTCCACTCATATACTCAATTTGCATTTAATTAATGATGATTATGCATAACATGAATAAGCCTCATCATGCATCATTCCTTTGATTTCTAGATCTTGAGACTAACCCCATTTGACTTCTCTGAAGTTAAGTGCAAAAATTCTCACATTCTTGTGAGTTTTGTGGATGCAAGGATATAAGAAAACATACGGAAATTATGGAGGCAAATTGTAATGAAAGAGAGGAGAGAATGACCTCTTCATCGCACCTTTGACCCCAAAAAGGTGTGAAGAAAGGTCAAAGGAACTTCTGGGGGCAATTTCATCTTTTAAATAATTATAGAGATTGTCTTATCCTTTTGGGGGCAGCAACTTCACTAATCTAAGTCAAGGAAGTCAAAGTTGGTCAACTTTATCTATTTTAGGAAATTTTGGCCAACCTATATTAAAATCCTTTTAAATTATTTTATTTTAATGTTTAAAATTAAGTGGAGGTCACCATCTTAATATGTATGTCCTCCTTACTTAAGGAGGATTTGGGAGTCACCTTTTTAGGAGGTGGGGCCCATGTCTTTACAAATGGGGGTTATTACCTCTTTTTGAGGAGGTGAGCCTCATTTTTTTTGAAAGGGATTGGGCCACCTCATTTAGGGGTAAGATTACCTCTTAAAGGAGGTAACCATACCCTTGGACATCCTTGGAGTGGTGCATCTCCACCCATAATCACAAGAGTGGAAGATCGCCACCCTTAGTCGCCTAGAACCCTAAATGACCCTCTCTATATAAGGCTCTATTTTCTCTCTCCTCTCTTATTTTTTGGCTCTCTCTTAGCCTACGGCTACCAAAAGGAAGAGGAGAGGAGGTTAATGCCCAAGGAGATCATTGCTTCATGTTCAATCTTATAGTGGAGAAGAAATCTAGCTAGGATCGCGATCGGAGCGGATAGAGCATCACCCGGCCTAAGACGGACATCGCGATAGAATTTGTGTGACAATCCAGATTGAGTTCTTGCTTGTGTTCATCTCCAAAAACAGTAAAGTTATTTTTTTATTTTTTATTTTATTTTTATTTTAATTTAGTAGCTTTGATATCATCCACACTCGCAACTCTTTCTCCCTATTATTGCACGTCGATTTGTTGCTACCGCCAACCACTCTTCTTACCTTGCCATCATCTCACCCCCATTTTATTTCTTTTTATATTAATTTTATATTTGAATTATGATTTCTCTATTAATTAATAAAGAACCCCACAAATTATTAGTCATATTCATCTCTACACGCCCCATTTACGCTCGCACTTCTTTTCATGCTCTTGCTTCTTTTCACACTCTTACCTCTCATTTGAACATTTAATCTCATTACCTCAGCTCTTCGTGGATTCGACCCTTGCTTACACTATACTAACGAAATATTAATTTTATTGCATGAAACTGATATATAACAATGACGGAAAACATGTGTAATCGAGATCATCAATTCCCAAGTGATTACATTGTGACCAATGTATGTGCAATACCTTGTGACTGATTTCCGCCCACATATCTAGTTTCCTAGTCAACTTCAACGTTAAGATGACTATATTACTTGTAGATAAGCTTTTTTCTAGGGGCTGTCTTGATGTATGCTTTAACCCCTAGGGCACCCACCTAGTGCACCTTTCAAGATACCTAATTAACTTGGCTTAGAACACCAAATACATAAATAATTTCAAGGCATATAACTTTCAAATAAATTAATTTTCCCATTAGACGTCAATATCAGTCAACATTCTCCAATATTGGTGAATCATTACCCTAGAATTTGAAATGAACCTCCAATTATGAAGATTATGGTTTACAATCAAGTAACTCTATTTTTTTAAGAATATCACATTATTGTACTAGATAATGAGTTTGTTGAGCTAATAAGGTAACTCTATTCAGAGGAAGTAGTGTGGTGTCTATAAATCTTGTGTCAAAAAGTGTTGATGACAATAAGTGTTCCTTGTAGATACGTATGCCTTATTTTTGGCAATCAAAAGGATGGCATCAACAAAAAGTGTAAGTATCTCAACCCCCCCCCCAAACATGGTCTTATTCAATCGTGGGATTTTGCATGCATGGAGTAAAGCCATAAATAGCGATAAGGTCACTAAGTTTCACAAACCAAGATGTCAATCCTAATTAAATCCATAAGCACAATGATGTATACAAACGTTTGTAGGCTTGCAATAAGCAACATGTCATGGATGTTGCACCATAAATACATGGTCATACAAGTCAATATATAAAAATGCATCATAAAATATCCAATTAATGCCAACATTGATTGATCCCTACATATAGAAGAACACATAAGGATTTCATTCAAACCACAAAAGAAAAGGTCTTGGTGCCAAGCCGTATGACTTGCCATTGTGCCATTGAGATTATATTTGAGATTGAAGACCCATTTTCAAGCCATGATAACATGTGTTTTTATACATTAATTCATTGTTCTTAGATGATTTTAAAAGCATAATTCACATCGCTATTATGAAAGTTATCTATTTTGATAAAAATTTTGTATTCATCATATCATAATGTCCATGAGCTGACTTTGCATTAAAATACAGGTAATTGTATGCATTATTGATGTTTAACCTTTTTCAAGGTCAAACAAAGTTAAATTGGTCATGTTTTATGAGTTTCACAATCGTAAGTTATGGACGAAGTACGACTCAGTAAATTGGTGAAGGAAACAAGCAATTTTTCATAATAAATTAATTTTCATCGCATATTTTTATTTTTATTTAGGTAATGTGATGGAAAACAAGAGAGAAAGATGATCAAAATGGCAAAAATTTCATCCAAAAAAGAGTTTTTTATGAAATTATTTGAATATTTTAAATTTTAGGGGATTTCTATCATTTTTCCTATTTTTTTATGATTTTTATGAATTTTCCTAATTTTTCTTATGATTTAGATATTTTTTTAAAAAAAATAGAATTTTTCACCAATTTTTAAAAGAAAAATGTGTTTATTTGCGCATGTTGATGTGGCATCGCAAATGCATGGCTTGAAGGCATGGAGCCACGTGGTGCCTAGTCAATGTACATGCGACACCGAGAGGGGAGTATTAGTTATATAAATGTATATTTTATAATATATTGATTGGTGTTAATGGGCCACCCCTTTTAAACTGAATTTTTTTATCTCTATTTAGCAGATATGAGATTAATTGCTTTTTTTAGAGGCAAGGACACATGACAACGTGAGAATCAACTAATTCAATGGACAAGGTCAACTGGATCTCTTTTCATATGTAGGTGATGCAAGCCTTGATCAAGAGCATCAGGTTTAGTGGATTGCATGACCATCGAATCTAATGGATGCTGAGTTATATGCATTTTCTCTCTCCTCACGAATGATGCGTTGACACAACATAATTAGGGATATTACGCACTTGTGAAAATCAATCCGAGGGCAAGCAATTTATTTGATCATTCACTCTCCTCCAAATGAATCACAACGCAACACGTGGTGCAATCTGGTGCATTTCAATCATTAAATTGATAAAACTTAACCATTTCAATCAAATCAAAAAAATTTTAAAGAACAATTAATGACTAGAAATTCTCCAAATTGAAATCATGATATCTCATTGTCCCAAATGAGTTAGGGGCTCAAATTTTTTGGGCAAGAGCATCATTTCAAGATGTAAAACTTTGTTGGGACTAATTTATATTCTGAGGCATTAAAGTTAGGTTTTTTAAGGTTTGATTTGTGTGCTTTTGGCATTGGCTAGCAAAGAGGAAAGAAGGCATCAATCAACCATTCTTTATGCATGAAACGTCATTTTCACTAAGATGGAATGTAGGGGCTCTCAAAGGTGTGTTTGATTGGATATAATATCTACAATGTGTTTTCGTCGCAAATCTTAATATTAGAATTATTTTTATCAATTTTTACCATTTTCTCAATCTTTTCATCCACATTTTAAGACTTTTAAACCACCAATTTCATTGCTACCATTCGATCAAGTGTTTTCTTATTTTCAAAAATATTTCAGAAGTGTTTGATCAATTCATTATATTTTTTGCATACATATCTCTCTTTTCTTTGATCATTTCTACTTTATTAATCCAAAAATGAAAGTCCCTTGAGGGTGGTTGTTTAACCTAAGAGGGAGGGTGAATTAGGTTTATGTGTTATTTATGATTGTTAATCTCTATTTTCTTTTATTGACTAAGATTCATCAGTTAATCACTCACTTCTTGTCCTCTCGATGCACCGAATATTATTATACTGGTTAGGGGACCTAATGTCCCTTAATCCAGTCCCGAGTATTATAGACTCGGAGCCTCAATCCTCTCACCCCCTCAAATGGGTGAAGGACAATGTTCAAATACAAGGATTTAGATTTGCCCCCTACAACAAACCTAACACTCACCTTTACCTGTCCCTACAACACTACCCTCTAGGCCTCAACCTCCTCGGCTCCCAGACGCCCTGACTCCCTCAGGCCGATCTCCACTCGATCGCTCGTCCCCTTCACGCCCTGTCGTGCCTCTTCCGCTAATGCCGCCAACCACCGGTAAAATGAGACCTCGTCTTCAAGATTCACTCAGTCTTCCCACTCCCGAAGTCTAGACTCCTTCTTGTCTCAATGGATGAGACGCTCATGTCCTCTGCGTGTGTGTAAAACTAAGACCGTGTGTATGTAACTGCTACTGCCTAACAAATAGACCCTCTGAATAAGGATGACTTTTGCTAAAGTTGACTTTCTTCTGACAAAGGTTGACTTTCTGACATTGATTGACTTTAGGTTGACTTTTTACCTAGAGTTGACTTTTCAGATGAAAGTTGATTTTATAACTTCAATTGACTCTGGGTTGACTTTTTACCTAGAGTTGACTTTTTGGACTTCTGTTGACTGAGTTGACCTTTGAACTAAAGTTGACTTTTCTTACTAAGGTTGACTTTCTGACTTTAGTTGACTCTGGGTTGACTTTTGACCTAGAGTTGACTTTCTGGACTTCTATTGACTCTGAGTTGACCTTTGAACTAGAGTTGACTTTTCTGCTAATATAGTTTGACTTTGAGTACTAAAGGTTGATTGTGACTAAGAGTGGTTGACCTTGAATGCTAAGGGTTAACTTTGGACTATGTGCGTTGACTTCCTACTCAGGGTTGACCTTTTGATCAATGTTGACTTTCTAGCCTTTTTTAACTAATCTGTATTGACACAAACGATAAAACTGAAAAGTTAAATTGATGAAATATGCAATTAATATGATCACAGAAATAGATCACAGAAGTATACAATTAATAATATCACAAAAATAAGATCACAGTAGTATACAGTTAATAATATCACAGAAATAAGATCACTAAAATATGCAATTTGTAATACTGCAAATAAGCAGGGAAATAATAATAATACACTCACAAACGAACTCCAATTTGAGGATAGCTGCAACTGTAATTATTAATTTGATAGGGCAGTCTGATGATTAACAATGTAGTTACGACTAAAGAAATAAAAGTTGCAGTTAGAAATACCCTTTATCAATTTACCGTTTCTGCAAATATAACACTATGATTGCAACCAAATCATTATATTTATATTCCAAATCTAATTGAAAGAACTCACCAATCTGTAAATAATCTCAGTCCAAGCACCAAGTCAATCTGTAAATAAACTCACTCCACAACACCAAATTTAACACAGCAAATAGAGTTATGTTTTAATTCAAATTAATTAGATTGATATGTGAGGTAGTTGAACAAGATGAACGAAAATTAGATTGATAACTATCTGTTGACTGAGAAATCTGAAATTTAGATACAGAGAGGATTTCTATGAGCCTAAGGAATTAGTGTAACAGTAAATTAAACACACAAGAATGCTGATTCGGATGACTGCAGATTTGAAATAAAAGAAACAGAATCCAAAAATGAAGAAGAAACTAAAATTAAGGAACTTAAAGGTTTAGAGATTCGAGTTGGACAATTAGACTCAAGGAGGTAACAATAAGATCCAAGCAAACCACTGACTGATCAGAATGGAACTGACTTGAGAAAAATCGGTGAGTAAACCGACGACAAAAGAAAAAACAAAATAACCGAAGAATAGGTAAACAACGTTAAATTGAGAGAGACCTAAAAACGAAACCGTTTACTACTCGAAAGAGTTCCGAAAATGCTTCTGTGGAACGGCGTCAGAGATCTGCAAACAATGGGTTTCGTCTCCCACCGTGAAGATGAATTGAAGCATAGATTTCACGATCGTCAGAGGGGGTTTCGTATGCCGTCGACGGGTGCTCGCGATTTTTCACTTTTTCAATTTTTGTCGGGGGTCCTCCAAACGAAAAACCCTAATCTCCTTATATTTAGTTAGTTAAAAAAAAGAAAACTACGATAATACCCTCAGTATATTAATGGTCTATATCTAGTAAATGAATAGTTAGACTATGGGAGAGATGGTAAAATGTAAATCATAACTGATAGGGTATATTTTTAGTAACTACACCTGATTTAGTGCTACTGATTGTTGTGCTGCTTTTCCTAAAATAGTCACATTCATTAGCCTCATAGTCCAAGTATTAACGGGGAAATATAAAATAGGAAAGCTTCATATTGATTAATCATGTAAAAGAGAATTAACGATTAAAAGTAAGTGAAAATTACTGATTAAACGTAATCATCTCAGTGGCAATTCAAGACAGATGTGTAAATCAAAACTATCGCTCTAACAAAAAATACCAAAAAATATTCCTTTATTTTAATCTTTAACAGTCCTCCTTACAGATTTGATTTTGACTCGCCACTATTATAAAATTTTGATATCGAATTCAAAGAATGAGAATAATTTTTGTTACGTGAACTTGCACTTTTAACAATCGTAAATTTATTCATATCATTTGATCAACACAACAACACCTAGGTTCTATGTGTGCCTTGCAATATTTTTATGATTTTTTTTTCACCCTTGTGATTCATTGTAACACTAACCACTTTTTAAGCCCCTAAACCTAAAATTCAATATCTCTCAAAATACAAAACATTTTTTTGCCAAATTTTCTTAATTGGATCAAGAATTTAGTCCTCTATACGCTTTTCTATTGATTTCTAAAATTATGAAAAGAATTGTGGCGTCTTCAAAGAGAGTTAAGTTTGGTCCAACCTCCTTAAAAGTTAACGGAGGCTCCTGAAAAGTATGAATCATCTTGCAAAGATAAGATGATCCATCTATCACATGAAAATTTAACTGACCACTTTCTTCATGATTGAAGGGTAGACTTGGCTCCAACTTCCTATCTCTTATCATTTATTTGCATCCATGCTTTATGATATGTGCACCTTTGACCTTGGATCCATATGACTCATACCAGCTTTGACATTTCAATCACTTTACTTTAACGAAATCAAATGGTGTTTGTTTCATAATATAAGCCATAAAAATGAAATGATACATGATAGGACATACTTATATTTATACCTAGTTAACACTGCATAGAAGCAAATTGAGCATATGAGTTGAATGATATGATGAATGTAAAAATAATAAAATATGATAAAGTGCACCATATATGCATTAAACTCTATGAATAATTGTGAAAATGAACATATCAATGGCACATTATCATAGTTCACTTCACTGCACCTATTGTTGGGTTCTGAGGTTGATAAGCCTTCAAAAATTTTGATCAAAACATCGAATGTAGTGGAATACATTGAATCAGATATTCAAAATATTGAGGCACTAAGAATAGATGATCATATCATCTAGTATGTGTGAGAAAACATACTTACAAGGTTCTCTTGAAGGAGTTCTTGAGGCTATTCAAGTGTCTAGCCTCTAGTGGTTGGTTAGATCTCATCTTCAAAGTGTCTAGCCTCTAGTGGTTGGTTGGATCTCCTCTTTAAAGTGTCTAGCCTCTAGTGGTTGGTTGGATCTCTTCTTCAAAGCCTCTACAAAATCTCTAGATGGTTAGATCTCCTCTCCAAACCTCTTCACCTAGAGAGAAGTCAAGAAAAGAGAGAATTCTCACAAGGCTTACATGGGCACCTTGAGTTATGGTTGTTCTCCCCCTATTTATAGACATTTGGTATGTGAATTTTTATAAAAACCCTAATAATTATGTCTATATCGACCAACATCCTTATACCTTATATGTGTGATCTAGTAGGTCCATATATCTCACTAGTTAATAACTTTATAGGCCCAATAACACCTTAGTAGTCAAACTTAATTAATTATCAATGTCAACATATAAATAAATTAATCAAGGATTTATATAACCCAATCGATAGGCTGAGTTGTCAACCATTGGGTGCCAAGCTACAACACGTACTCTAGGAGAAATGGAGTATCCAAGAACTCCCTTACGGAACCTTTCCATCATCGATTATCATGTATGTCTAATCCTTCATCGGCACTAGACTCAGGAATGACTTAGGATATGGTCAACTATCAAACCTTATTCAGTCACTCAAGTTAGTGCTGATGCGTGTAGGAAATTATCGAGAACTCCTTCTCCGATTTTTCCACTACCTTGGCTAACGATTTCATCGCATCTCATTCCTTGAGTCAATCTCCTCAAATATTGAGGGTAGGTGATCCCACCTTGACCACACAGTCATCTTCAAAGACTTTATGTTGTATCTAATATATGAAGTTTTAGAGATCCCATGAGTAGGGATTCGTAAGTCATAATCAAAACACGACCATCCATCCACAAGATGTCTTTGTGTCTCAAGTTAGAGGACCACATAGAAAACTATGACATGAATCAACCTAGTTGAGAGTAAGGTATAATACCATTTAGGGATTCATACAGATCAATTCAATGACCTCTTTCTCTAAAGAGCACCCACTATCTATCCTTAGTGTCTCCACATCGATAGCTACAAGATCAACCATACTCATCAAATGAGATCAGACAGTGATATTCTTTCTAGATAATTCAATGTCTCTCTCGAATATCCCACGAATAGGAATGTTTAGAACATATGTTTAAAGACACTATATTATGATCATTATATTATGATCTCATCATAATTCACTTAGTCATTGCATATGCTCATGGACTTCATTACGAATATCAGATAATAATGACAATGATTAAATTTCATTTTAATGAACATAAGTGAGATACATTGAAGTGTGATTGGCTTATAGGCCATACATTATTTATCACTTTCTTCTCTTTCTCTCTTGGTTAAGAGCTTTGAAGAGGATATCCAACCATTAGGCGATCATGTAGATATTGCTATGTTTAAAGACACTATATTATGATCATTATATTATGATCTCATCATAATTCACTTAGTCATTGCATATGCTCATGGACTTCATTACGAATATCAGATAATAATGACAATGATTAAATTTCATTTTAATGAACATAAGTGAGATACATTGAAGTGTGATTGGCTTATAGGCCATACATTATTTATCACTTTCTTCTCTTTCTCTCTTGGTTAAGAGCTTTGAAGAGGATATCCAACCATTAGGCGATCATGTAGATATTGCTAGATGTTAAAAACTTGAATAGCTTCAAGAACTCCTTTAAATGAACCTTGTAAGTATGTTTTCTCATACGTAGTAGATGATAGGATCATATGTTCTTGGTGCCTTGGTGTTTTGAATATCCAATTCAATGTATTATACTGCATTCAATGTTTTACTCAACATTCTGGAAGGCTTATCGACCTCACATCCCAAGAACATAAAAAATTATAAAAATCAAGTTTGTTGAACATCAAACTTTGATTGATAGCCATTGGAGTTCGTCTACATGGATGAAATTCTACTCATTGGGAATAACGTACAAACATTATCATTTGTAAAGGTATGATTGTCAAAGAACTTCTCCATGATGGACACGGGAAAAGCAACCAATGAATTGAGACTGCATATTGATAACATGCTAATTAGACATGATAATACATGATTATTTATGCATATTAAGGCATAAAAGATTTCATTCCTATGTATGTTATCATATTTATGAGTATTTATCTATCATTCTATGAAAAAGTCATTATAATCTCAAAATACTTTAACTTAGGGTCAACTATGATGAATTAAAGATAAATAATTTTGTAACCCATCTTTACTTGAGATTATAAGTAGTTTTAAAGTTAAATAATGAGAGAAATCATTTTTATAAACATTCATTTAATTTTCAAAAATTTAAATCTTAATGAAATGGATGCACTTTTAATAAAAATTAAATCTCTTGTTGTTTATTAAAATTGACTTTTTAGAATGATAGATAATTAAATTTCTGATCAAATAAAAGAAATTTGAATTAATTTGGAGTTATATTTTAAATTTTATGAATTTTCTAATTTTTAGGGATTTTTCCAGAATTTTTCTAAATTTTTCTGAATTTTTAATGAATTTCTAAGGATTTTCCAGAATTAAAAATCAATTTTTCTAATTAAAACTGATTTTTTTAAATTTTATAAGCGTGCAGGTAATGTGGCGCGATCAGGACCGTCCGATCGCATCGTGATCAACAATCAAGGCGAGGAGGTGACGTGGCAGGGCGAGAAGCGTCCGATCGCATGAAGATTTGAAGCCGTTGATCTTCACTTAATAGAGGGGCGTACGTGGCGCATCACTATTCGTCGGCGAACCGTTTTCTTAAACGATTTAACCTCAGCCATTGATCAAAGGAGTTATAACGGCTGAGATTAAACCGATGGGAACGCATCATAAACGTTTGATCGCGATCCGACGGTGATGGTTTGATCCGTTTTTATAATGCTTGCGACGTGGCTTCATCTCGAGCGTCGATCGGCCATCCAATGGCCACGACTTAACGGTAACGATTCGCATGTGATGCGTTTCATCAGAGCTGTTGATCGCAAATGAAAGCCCAATCAGACGATTACGCCCAAATCATCCTATAAATGGAGATGTTCTTCGAGATTGTAAATCATTCGAGAGCAATTCGAGTAAATCAAACTGTTTAGACACCAAATCTCTTGAATCTCTTGATCTCAATCACTTCTAGACTCATTTCTGCGTCTGAGGAGTGCTTAAGGTCAAGATTTCGACGATCGACAAGGAAGAAATCGACGCTTGAACTCCACGAATCGCGATTTTCTGATTTTGATGAATAGCCTTGATTTCAGCAATTAATTGGAACAATTTGATCGCAATTGTGGGTTAGGGATCGTGTTTTATCCTAATCTATCTTCGTTTAGCATTTAATTGTGTTTTAGAATTGTAATTTTAAGTAATTTCATTCTTAACTTCGATAATTTCGTAATAAAAAAAAAGAAAATGGATTCCTATTTGAAGAGTGCATAACCGCGTCGCCTTCTTAATCTTCGCCGCTCCTAAAGTAGCTCCTCTACACCTAAGGTTCGACCAGCCCCTAAGAACCTTTTTTATTCGTGACCTCTAATATTCTATTTGATTAACATAAAACATAACCTTGAGTCGAAATAAAGAACGAAGTAACTAGAAAGATTCGGTTAAATATTCCTCTTCTAGAAGGATCATCTATAAAGCGCTCGTTTGTATTGCCTTTGTATACCTAGTATCCATTACTAGTACTGTCAGGGGTCTATAATTTAAGGGCAATAAAATCCAATAACGTCTAAAAAAACAAAGAAAAAAAGTTTAAATCTTTACGATCATTATACATGATCGTATCAATAAAAAAGGTTACGAAGTAAAAGATATTATAAGTATGGGACGACACTTATTCCAGTAATAAGGTGGAACAACACGGGAGAAAGCCAGTGACAGGGGCCCGGATTGGATCAAAAAAAATTCTTGAATAGGGTATTCAACTCCAGAGATGAATCGAAAAAGAGCTGCAGTAGCATTTAGGTAATGCCCTTTAATTTCACCTGTTTCGGCTTGTGATTTTATGTTTCAGAAAAATCACCTCTCTTCAATCTTCAATTTATCCGCGAAATCAAAGTCAAATTCATTGATTTTTGATTCTGTGGATTCATCTTCAAGTCCTCTTTCATAAAATACCATTTTCCCCAATTTCTATCACCGATTCATCATCCGATTTGATCAAATTTGAAGAGATCATCAGAATTTTCCTTAATTCCCTATGGATTCGACCATTATTTACCATTATACCCCTCAATTCGAATTAACTTCATAAAATTGGTAAGTTTGGACTTAATTTTGCCATGTGACCATGTGATTTCAATGACCTCGCGGTCTCGTCTCGTCACATATCTATAGAGACATGTATATAGACATCATTGTCAAAAGGTTTAGCATGGAGAGCTCCAAGAGAGGTATAATATTAATGAGAAATGGAGTTTAAATATCTAAGGAGCATTGATGATGTAGGATATTTTAGGAATTGTGATATGATAGGTGATAATGATATAATTAGGAAAATAATCCTACAATGGAATGAAGGACCTATGAAAGATATCACTATGAAGTATTACTAATATTGTTTAATGAGTAGATGAGAAGGATGACGACTGAGGAAGAAAGTAGGGTATGTGATGGAGAAAATATGTAGAGTGAGAAGAAAGAAACGGATATGGGTATTATTTAGTGAATTAAAGAGAAGATAGTTCAAAAGGATGGCGATAATAATAATAAGAGGATTTGATTGGATGGTTTAGGACTGAGGGTCGAAGATGAGAGAAGTGTTGTCTGTTTACTGTTACACGTTTTGTGGAGATTTGATAAATAGTAAATCGAGAGAGAGCTTTAAGATATATTAAATATATAGAAATTAGAGAGGTAAAAGGTGACAGAAATAGATCGGGAATGGAGGGGTTTAGAGGCGAGGGATAATCCAATGTTGGACTCAAGATCTATGGATGCGACTATTATTCACGTTCAGAAGAAAGAGAGGATGTTACTTGTTGGGGGAGAGAAGGCTGATAACACGCAATCTTAACATGATAAAACATGATTATTAATGCAATTTAAGGCATAAAACATTATATTTATGTGCATGTTATCATACTTTGAGTGCATTTCTATCATTCTATGCAATTTTATGTTATAATCTCAAAATGCATTAATTTAGGGTTAATTATGATGAATTAAAGATTAAAGATTTTATAACCCATCTTTTACTTGAGATTATAAATGGTTTTTAAAATTAAATAATAAGAGAAATCATTTTTTTATAAACATTCATTTAATTTTCTAAAGTTAAAATCTTAAAGAAATGAATGTATTCTTGAAATAAGAATTAAATCTCTTGTTATTTAAATAATTTGACTTTTTAGAATGATAGATAATTAAATTTCAGATCAAATGAAAGAAATTTGGATTAATTTGGAGTTGTATTTTAAAAGATATGATTTTTAGAATTTTTAGGGATTTTTCTGGATTTTTCTAATTTTATTTTCTATTTAAAAATGATTTAAATTAATTTAAAAAAATGCAAAAATGTGGATTTATTTCGCGCGGGCCCCGCGTGGATGCGACGTGGCACGCAAGGCCACGTGGCAGCGCCACGCAGACCTGCACAGCGCCTACGTGGTGCATTATACATATTATATTCATATATTACATATAGTATAAGAGGTATTCAGCCTCCCGTATATCGGGAGGGTATTCGACCCTTTAAATCGTCGGGTCCTATAAACCCGACGATTTTCCTTTTTTATTTCCGTGTGGGACTAATCCACACGACTTCTATAACGTAGGTGACGTGGCGCGACAAGGAGCGTCGGATCGGCGGCGCATCGGAAGATCCACGCGTCGATCGCGTGGACGCGGACCACCCGATTTGATCAAAACACGTGCCAAATAAAAGGAGTTATAACAGTCAGATTGGAGGCGACGTGGCGGCATCATACGCCTTGATCGCGTGGACGTGTGGTGCACCGGAGATCAATCAGACACGTGCGATTTTAAGGTGGATTATAACGGTCCAGATTAAATCGTGTGTTATTCATCTGGACCGTTGGATCGCGATCCAAGGGGCACAAATCAAAGCGTTTTTAAATGCATATCAAGCGGAGCGATCTAGAGCGTCCATCTACGAACTGATGGCCACGATTTAACATTTCCGTTTCGAATTGATGCGTTTAATCTCGACCGTTGATGCGGATTAAACGCATCAATCGGACGGTTTTCCTCATTTCGCCCAATAAATAGACGAGTTCTTCGTCATTTGTATGCATTCTTGAGGGATTTCACTTAATCAAAGCATCTAAACCCATTGTCTCTTGAATCTCTCACTTTTAATCGCTTCTAGACTCGAAATCGTGTCCACGGAGTGTTTATAAGAGAGATTTCGACGATCGTGCGAGGAGAATTTGTCTCTTGAACATCGATGTTCATGATTGAATTCGCGGAATAAATAGTTGTCGATCCGGCGATCAATTGGATCGATTTGATCGTTATCTCGGGTTAGAAAACAAGTTATTCCTCTTATCTATCGTCATGTATCGTCAATTTTAGGTTTAGGGTTTCAATTTAAGTTTAATTTCATTTTTATTTCAATTTGTGTTCTTCGCGATTCCGAAAATTTCATCCCACTTCCATCTTTGATTTCTCCGTGATTACTAATCCAAATCGAGCGATTTTTTATTCCACGGATAGATCTTTGAGTTATCTTTCTAAAAACACCATTTTCCCTAATTTCTCACCTCAATTCATCGTCCAATTTGACCAAATTCTAAAAGATATCTCGAAAATACCTTAATTTCCTGTGGATTCGACCCTTATTTACCATTATACCCTTCAATTCACTCTTAATTCCCCAAATTGGTAAGTTAGGCTTTATTTTTGACACGAGACCGTGTGAAAATGACGACCTCGCGGTCTCGTCTCGTCAAAGGCGACGCTTCGGATTGTCTCTACACGACAGTAAGTTTCCTCGGTAAATTTTTGACGTAAAATTTGATGAAGCGACAGAATAGAGGGGGGGAAGAAGGTGGAAGATAGAACTCGGAGGTGAAGATGAGGCGGAAGGAACGATGGAGATACAAGCGTGAGTGCAAACACAAAGGGGAAACCAGATTTCATTCAAAATACAACATGTCCTTTTCGTCGCATACAGATTCCGATTTATAGGAATGAAAGACGGGAAGTTTCCGTTGAGAAGTTGCTTCGCGGCGGTTGATTTCTTTGACTCGGTTTGGCATCTTTGATTTTCATCTGATGGGAGGATGAGACGAAAATAACCGATCTTCCGATGACGTTTCGTCGTTGGGTTTACGGGGCAGTTACGGTGACGTTGAAGACGAATCGTACGTGGATCGGTCGATGGCCGTTGATGCTTTCTGAGGATGATTTTAAGATTATCTCGATGTGTACGTGGGGTCGTTGCGATGCGATCTATCTTGGACGTGCTCTGTTTACGTGGAATGGTTGACTGGGTTACATGAAGTTTTGTCTTCTTTTGGGGAGCTTCCAAACTTGATTCTCGCGCGTAGGGCGTTCCCGTTGAGCACGATCTCGGTCGATATCAAAGCTCGCCAAAACGAAGAGAGTCGAGCCCTCGGTCGATGCTCTTCATAAAACCGATGTCGGATTGGTGAGACGACTTGATGGAGTCGTCGGAAAATGCATCTTCTTTGAGGATTGACTCCCGATAGTTGAACTGTCAGATGCAGAGATGAGGGGAAGAAAATTATCTCCCGATATTATTCCGTTCGTGGTGACACACTTCCACTTGAGTCGCCCCCGTTTCCGCGATATATATTTGTCTAGGTAGATTCCTTCAGCTATTCGTCTTCAGAGCGAGGTGACAGTGGGAGTTCGGGAGAATCTTTAGCCGGTGAATGAGCACGCGAATGAAATGCTTTCATGTTCTTTGACTTGGATTGCCGAAGAATGTTGAAAACAGCAGTGACGTAGTCGCGATGAAAGGGGGAAGGTATTGTAACTCTGATTGCCAGTAGAACAGACATTTCTTCACATGTTTTAACTTCACCTTAGAAATGCAGCCAATGTGGGAGGTGGCCTTCCTTGTTGACGTTTGTAGATGTGGTGTTTTAGGACTTCACAGCTGTGGATGGTAGTGGCTTTGAATACCTTTCCGTTCTCTTCATTTTCGGGAGTGTCTTCATGCGGACTTTCATGGTAAGTTCTTTGACGGTCTTCACCTGTTGCTAAGGTTTCTATGGTGGCCGACGATTATTTAGTAGCCGTGGAGACGTTCTTCAAGGAGAGACGTGACGGATCTATCCTCGTGATGATATCTTTTGATGATAGCTCCCATTATAAATAAGTCAGGGTCTTGATGTTCCATGTAGCTGACTATCACAGTGAACTCATATCTCATAAAAGCGTGGAAGATATTGAAAGGTAAGAGGACTATCCATGGTAGATACCATGATCTTGGAATTCTTCAATTATGAGTGCTTGACTTGAAGTTTCATCCGATGGACTGCTTCCATCAGTACTAATAATTAGATCTCTCCTACTTCTATCTAAGGGAGGGTTTCAAAGAGAAGGACATTTAATAACAAAAGGATTTATTACTGATTTTCTTTTGAGATCATTAATTATAACTATACAAGGTTACCTATGATATAGTGGATAGGTTTAGAAAATAGGGAACCTATATCAAGGTAAAAGGTGGTTGACTTGGTACACTCAAGGAATTCTAAGTTTCTAAAGATAAGGATTAAATGTTTGACCAAGTCAATCTTTAGATCAGTATAAAATAGGGAAAAGAGGGAAGATAATTCCCTTAAGATCTACACTCTCTTTAATTATTTAGAGAGGTCTTCTTCATCCATTTAATAAATGGATAATTCCTCAAGTTGGTGGGTAAGGAGGAGGAGGAGAAAGAGGAGGAGGATAGGTTCACTTAGAACCCTTGTGTTCATGTTTCGAAATAATTCTCCATCAATTGACCTAAGACTCTTTAAGATAAGGGGATGATGGAAAGACCCATATGCCATGGTGATTAGATCCATCACGTATTGGTGCTAAATACAAGGCCAAATGCGACATAAGTGTTACAAGTATATTTTGAGATGACATAAGCCAAAAACACTAAGAAGTCATGAATTGCATCCTTGAGGATTTAATAAGGATAAGAATTTATTTCATATATATGGATGAGAGAAGATAAAGGTCTAGGATTGCATGGACTTGAGTTTTTAGTCAAACTCACATAGTAAATCTCATTTTGATTCATGTTCACATTGAATGAAGGAGAGTGTCTTGAAAGAGTTCTATGAAGACTATTGCAGACTCAACAATAGAGATTGATTATGTTGCCTCAAGGGATGTCACCAAGGAAGTAGTTTGGTTAAATGAATTCATGACCAACCTTGACATAGGCCCTTCGATCTCAGAAACTCATTCACTTGTTGCGGGGTAAAAATAGTGCAATGGCACAAGCAAAAGAGTCAACATCTCATCAAAAGATAAAGCACATTATTCTGTGATTTCTCTTGATCTAGGAGATTGTCACTAGAGAAGATGTAGTGGTGAATGGTTCCATCAACTGATAATATCACACATCAATTAACGAAGGCTCTATGGTGGCGTACGACCCCCGTTGCCACCAAGACACGATACCACGGCGCCGGAGGAGCCATTTTGCGCGCGCGGATCTATCCGCTTATCTTTATTTCTTTATTTCTTTATTATGAACTTTTTGACCCGCACGTGTTTAAGCGGGTCCTCGCTTATGTCCCTCTTCCTTTTAGGCTTTCGGGTGGGTTCTTCCCTTTTCGGGATCCCATTCGTGAAGCCCTTTCTTTTGTGAACCTTTGTTTTCTATGAGTATTTTGGGTTTTGGGTTGTGGGCCTCAAGTGGGCCCTTTCCCCTCTCGGCCCATTATGGGCTCTATAAGAGGGGAAGGGACCCCCCACAAACCCTAGCCGTCATTTGAAGAAAGAAAGGAGTGCTCTCCCTCTCAAGTGGCTGCTCAAGGAAGGCCGGGGAAGGAGTCCAACCGCCGTCGTCGCCGCTGCCGCCGCCGCCGCCGCACGCCTCCGTGCTGCGGCCGCCGCGACGACCGCCGCCACTCCTTGCCCCGGCCACTGGTTCATCTCCACTGTCATAGCGACGCCGCCGTCCTCAAGCCGCCGCCGCCGCCTCAGGCCGCCGCCGCTGCCGCCTCTGCACCGCCGCACCGCCATCATCTCCACCTCCACCTCCATCTCCTGGGCCATCCCCGGCCTTCTCCTCCGGCGAGATCTCCTCCCTCTCCGGCCAGCCCCTCCACCTTCCCGTTCATCTCCTCCACGACCTTCCCTTTCTTCCCCGATCTCCCTCCTCCGGCAGTCACCCTCCTCCCTCAAGCTCCTCCAATCTCCACCTCCACGCTTTCCGGCCATCTTCCTCGCAACGTCCACCCTCGCCGCTACCCCTCCCCATCTCCACCGCCGTACCATCCTCTCTCAAGCCCCTCATCCGGCCTCCTCCACGCTCCCCACCGTCGCCCTCTCCGGCCTGACCCCTCCTCTTCCCCGAGTTTCCACCTGCCACGATTCCCCCTCAAACGCCTCTTCCCCTCCAATTCCCCCTTCCCGCAGCCCGTCCGCCTGCAACTCCCGAAATCCCGTGATCACCTACTCGTCCTCGCCCAACGGCCATCCCCTTCCCATTTCCTTACCCTTCCGCGGGACGATGACCTCATTCCGATCCGGAATTTCCGGCCTGACGATTTTCCGCGAATCATTGTCCGCCCGATCGCCTTCTCCAACTGCCTTCCCCACGCTCTGACCCTGCCCTGTCACCAAAATTTCCGCACGATCGTTCGTTGGTCACTAATTTCCATCCCGGAACCAATTTCGCATCCATCACCCCTCTCGTAGATTCCGATTTCCCGAATTCCCGAAATCGTTTCCCCCAAATTTCCGAAGTCCCCATCATCACCGCCATCGCCGATTCCTCTCCCTACCTCGTTAGCCGCCCGAAAATTCCTGAAATTCCGATCCTACACTCCCGCGAGTTCCCGCCGACGCCTCTCTCCTCTCCACAATCGACGCACATCGCCATTCCCTACCCCGCATCACGACTCCTCGTCTACCTCCGACCATCCCCACTTAATTTCCGTGCTCACCTTCACTTCCGATTTCCCGATTTTCTCTCTCTCGCCCTCTCATCACGAATTACGCCGACTTCCCCTGAATCTCCCTCCGTCTGCCCACCGTCGATCTTCCCCTCCTGTCAAAGATTCCCCACAACGCCCGTTCGCCATTTTCTCCACGATCTACCGCCCATCTTGCCCCCGACGCTCCTCGATCAACCCTCGGCACCCTGCCCAAATTTCGCTCCACGATCTTCGAGATTACAATCGCAGTAATCAGACGGGAGGCGAAAATTAACCTCATCCCACGAAAATACATTTTTTGTCCCATTTCGACCACATCTTGACGATCTTCGCGTCGCAATCACCGCTCCAGCTTTGGTGCTACCCTCGCATTACCCCCGGTCCACGCCGCGCCAATTCTGCGTTGACTTCCGCCGGATGCACACCGCGATCCAAGGCTGATTCTCGCCCTGGCCAACTCCACTCCTCTCCTACGCACCGGCGCCATCGATCGACCTCCCGTTGGCACTCAACTCGCAGTGTTCCGCCTGTCGCACCCGCGGGAGGATCCCCTCCTTGGCAAAAATGTGGTCAACGCGATGACCACTTCTCCCTCGTGCTGGTCCACCCCGCGTCAGCCAACCCGAGCCATTTCCTTGTGAGGTTCAGCCCTCCAGCTGGCCGGCGTGCCCTCGAGTCCATTAGGTTGACCACGCCTACTTTTGCTACTTGCGCTAGTGACCTCACTCACTGCCCGCGCCCACGCCCGCGCCCGCTCCTACCCCCGCTACTTGTGATCGCACCCGCTGCCCCCGCACTCTGCCACCACGCCCATACTTGCTTGCCGTGCCCGCACCCCTTCACCGCGCAACTCCGCTGCCCTCAGACCGTCGCGCACGTACCCACGGTACGCCCGTCCCTCCCCGGGATCACCACGTTCCGGCTGGCCTCCGCCGCATACAGACGACTCTCCACTAAGCCACGACCCACCGGGTATCCCGCCCCGCAGGTTAGCTTCAACCCCTTCATTTAAAGTCAATTACTTTTCGAAGTGTTTCTTTTACTCATCTCCACCGCCGTCGGACGACGTAGGTAGGGTAGTACGGATATAGGTTCGAGAGTTCCCACGCGAGCGTCTGGCCCATCACTGAGCGTGAGCTGCAGTCTCTTGGCTACCCCACGACGAGCGACTTCCACGCCTCCGGACGTGGATCGAGAGGATCTCACCCTACCCATCATCGCGAGTTTCCCCGGGTCACCCGGAGTCGGCTCCGCTGATCGGCACGCCTGCCTGCACTTAGGTTTAGGTTAGAGGTCGTATTTAGAGTCTAGGATTCGCCTACCCATAGGTTAGGTTTGACCGGCTACCTCCGGTCAACCTCAGTCCCATTGATCAGGCACGAGGGTTTTCACCACCGCGTCCTGCATCACTCTAGCCTAAAATGTTTTGAGAAAAAATATAGAACTGTGGGTTTGATGCATAAGAGTGATTGGATTTAGTCCAAGTGGGAGATATAATTTCAATTCAATTCAATTAGTACCAATAAAATTCAATTCATTCAATTAGTATCAATTTAATTAGTATCAATTCAATTCATACCAACGCAACATAAAAATGTATTTGGACTGAAGTGCACATAACATCTTATCTCTCTTTTATGAGTTTTGCAATAAATTCCATGAACAATGACAGTTAATTCTGATGAGATCATAATAGAGATATCATTAGTATTTAAACATATTACTCTTGGAAGAATCATACTATTTGACTCGCATTCCTATCATGAGTATGGCTGATCTATAGACTTTGGTGTGAAGACATTAAAGATAGATAATGGGTGCTCTTTAGGAAATTTTTTTTTTACTAAAATGATCTATATGAATTCATGAATGGCAATATATATAATTTTTAATCACATTGACTCATTTCATGGTTGTGTCTTGGGTTCTTAGACTCAAGAACCCAAATATATCATATAGATGGATATTTTTGTTTTGAATATGACTTATGAATCCTCCAATCATCCTAGCTTGGATATGACATGGAGTCCATGAAGGTGATTTAGTGGTCAACAGAGGATCATCCTCCCACAATATAAGAGGAGGTTGACTCAAAGAATGAAATGTCATTAAATCACCAGCAAGGGTAGAAAAAATATTGTTGTTCTTTGTGATTTCATCTCTGCATTTGATAAGCTTAAAATGCGGTATTAATTAGTAGTAAACAATATAAATAATTGTTACGTCGTGTGAGTCTTTAAGCTTACGCAACACATTTGTAAACCTCACGAGCCTAAGGCAAGCAAGGGTCGATCCACAGAGAGCAGGTAATTAGCTAGTGAATTTCCAATTCGAGACAAGGTTTTTCTTGAGTTTTTTATAGAGTGTTTGATCTTTTTTTCTAAAAGACTAGAGCTTGAGAATGATAAGAAGAGTAAAGAAATATATATGCTAGAAATTTACTTAATAATTAAAATTCCCTCAATGAAAGTGATAACACATAAATCTATGAACTTTAACTCTAAGTTTTCATGAACAAGTGGCTTGAAAAAGAATAAATTTATGTGTTATTATGCTTAAATTGCTTAATCTTGCTTTATTATGCTTCTATGGAATTTCTTTGGTTTGATAATACTTAAATACCTCTTTCTGATTAAAAACTGACAAAGACATGAATTGTGAAAGCAAGATATATATATGTTAGAATTTTAGAAATGATTTAAATGAGTTTTAGGGCATTTGTTTAATTAATTTAATCATTTCTTGTCTATTTATGAGCGTCAGGGGTATATCTACAATTTTCGGAAGTACAGGGTAAGTCAGGTAGAAGTCACCAGATCGCGACACGTGTCGCAATCTGGTGGCGTCATTTCTAGTTTTTTCTATTTTATTCCTTTGTTTTGTCGTTTTCTGTTACGCGTTTTGTTTCGCCGTTTTAATAATCCTCCGTCTTGTCGTTTAGTTGTTTTTTAGTTTCGTCGTTTAGTTTTAAATTTCTTTATTTTGTCGTTTTCTTTAATGGAAACCGTATTAAACTATAGTTTATTTCCGTCGTTTTGTCGTTTTGCAGAATCGAAGCTTATATTAAACTCCGTTTTGTCTTTTTCCGGTTTCACGTTCTCGTAGTTTTGTTATTTCGTTTGTCGTTTTATGCTATCGTACTCCGTCGTTTTCTGCGTTTTTCTTTTGTCGTTTTGTCGTGTTGACGTGGCGTGCATTTTGTCATTTTGTTAGATCGTTCGTTTGTCGTTTTTCCTCTTAGTCGGTCAACTCATCTTGTCTGACTCTCGTTTTATTAAAATAATACTAAATTTTCGCTTACCTGGGCAGGTGAGGCGCGCCGCTATTTTTGACTGCAAAGCGAAAATAAGAGAGCGACGTGGCGCTCTCTTATTCGCGCTAAGTAAGGAATCTGCGGCGAAAATGAATCGCCGCAGATTCCGCCACTTACCCTTTTTGTGATTTAATTTAAATCACTTACCTTTCAGGTGACGTGGCGGAAATCTGACGGCCGGCGTGATGACGACGTGGCGCAATCACGGAGGCTCACTGATTAGGGCTGCTGACGCAAGAGATCACCAAATCAACGGCCAGAAATAATCGGGGAAGAAATGTTGATATCTCCTAATCCGACCGTCCGATTGGGCTGAAATTTTGAAGACGTACTCGTCTCATCGTGCTCTTCTATCTGTACGGTTGAGATCTCCATCTGATTCCTGAAATTCCCGAAAATCAATCTCAATCGTCGGATCGAGAGGAAGCCCTAACTCCTAAAAGAGCTTCTCCTCCACTCCGAATTCTCTTGTCTTTTGGCTCTCTCTTGACACCAGGTCACCAGCAGGAAAGGGGAGAAGCTTAGGGCCCAAGCTAAGCATCATTGGATGCTTGAGTTTGTTCTGGAGAAGGAGATCAAGAGGAGATCGTCGTCGTAGCGAATCAAGCACCACCCGCCTAGGATTGGCATCAACACGGGGTTTGTGGGAAGATTCCGAGGAGGGATTCTCTTGTAAGCCTTTTTCCATGGATAATGTAGGACCTTTTCTTCTATTTTAATTGTAGGTTATTGCATTTGCTTCATAAATCACACCAAACCGTATCATCCATCTCCATACGATTTCCCCTCTTTCATCTCCCCTTTTCTTCTCTTTTCTCACCTTCAATCGATCTCTACCCTTCCAATTCTACTCTCTTTTCCTCTAATTAGTACTACAGAGATATAATCTCACCAATTACATCCATTACATCTATTTAATTCTCCTTCTAACTCCTAAATATCCTCCACTATAGGAATTCACCCCTTCTTCTACTTTAGTCTCAACCCTCATTACCTAGATTCCCTGAGGATCGACCCTTGCTTACTACTGTTCTAAGTGAGGAATTATAAATGTATTGAATGAATTAGAACACACAACAACGATATATCAACCAAGTTTTAGTTCATCAGAAAGCAAGATAAATGTCCACGTGACCTATGAGATAGATTAGGAACACATAAAACAAAGGAGAAAATAGTGAGGAGAGAGGATTTCAAAGTACCCGAAAGTAAAGAGAGAAATCACCGCAGACGTGGACGATAGATATAGAGACCGAAGAGAGTTACTGATGAGAGAGGAATAAAATTAAGAAAAGAATAATTAGATGAGCGTGGTGAGGTGGCTGATACGAATGGTCAGTACGAAGAGAGTCCTCCCGTGACTGACGTGACTGATATGATTGAAGAGGGAGAGATACTGAAGGAAATAAAATAAACAAGGTTACACGGGGATGAAAATCAACTGGGTGAATGAAATCGGTTCGATGGAAGAACCGCACGTGAAGGTGAGCATCGGCGGTGGAAACGTGCAAAGAAGAGTGGAACACGACGATTTTGAGGGGCGGTTCAACAGGTGAGAAAGATAATTTTTCTTGTGAGAAATATAGTTCTCTTCAAGCCGATTTCAGCGATTATTTTTTTGGCAAGACTCGGCTGCAGAAACAACAGAAGCGGAAGAGTGATTTGGGGAGGCACGATGCAACAAAAACAAAATGAGATGGAGTCAACCTCCGAAACTCTCGCGTTGTGAAATTTCGTGGCTTAAAACCGATTTCTGAAATCGGTTTTAGTAGACGCACAGATGCGAGCGATCAGGGATTATTCCCGTGAGCACGAGGAGAGAAAAAAAATGAAGCGAATGTGAACTATGAAATGATCGCAATCGGATGAACGAATTTTTTTGTTTTCTATCGAAAGCCGACTTCGGAAATAGACTTTGGGCAGTGTCGCGATATTACCTACGATCTCAATGGAGAATAAGAAGTACGACGATTAACAAGGCAGACAAAACACAAATAGGATTTGGACTAAAAGTAAAAAAAACAATAAAGTCGAGAGCACTTCTAACACGATGAGACGAATAATTTCTGGAACAAATAAAAAGGGAAAAAATAAAACCGATGCAAGAAAGATTGCTGCAGGAGAGCAGCGACAATACAGGACGAGTCTTGGAGGACGAGTCTGGATTGCAAGACGAGTCTTGGAGGAAGCCGGTGGCGTCGGGAGCACTGCAAGTGGACTATCTGCCACCCGGATAACCTGCAAAAAAAGGGGAAAAGAGAGGACGAGAAAGAGAATGAAGAGGAGCTCCTTTTGTCACACCCGTCAAGGTCTTCGGGACTCTTCTTCTCTTCCTCTCCAGCAGCTCTGGACGCTCTCCTTCCTCCTGGCTCTTACTTGGGGTAAGAGGGACACTAATCCAGTTGCACACAAGCTTCCAACGGGGTTGGACTGCATCAAGGTTACGGCTTTTCTCCAGGAAACCCTAACGGTTTAAATCGGGAAAGAGAGAGGTAAGGTGGGCCGTTGGTACTCCCGGACTTCAGCAATCGGGATCTTCTTCTCCTGCCCTTTTGGGTCTTAATGGGCCTCTCCATTTTTTCTTGACATCTTCATGGGCTGCTCCAAAATTGCTTGTACTTTCTCCTCTAGCTCCTTGGGCTCATGTCTCCACCTAAGCCTTGAAATTCTCTTAAAAATACATAAGTATGCATAGCTTTAGGGCAAGGTCCGAAATTTATAAAAATCACAATGTCATGCTAGATTGTAGATAAAACATGCAAATAAATACAAAGGATTGCATAGAAAATTCATTACAAAAACATATTTTATCACTTAAATTTGTGACTTATCAGCATTAGTCTTAAGTAGAATGATTAGTTAGGGTTTAATAGTACCCTAAGTCATTGGGAGTTTCATGCGGATAAAGGATTATACATGCACCATAACTAATGATAGTAAAGGTTCCATATGAGAGTTCATATACACTCCATCTCTTCTATATCACTATTTATTTATCTTTTGATTAAAATTCATACTCTAATTTTCTTGAATTTATTTGGGTATTCTTGATTTTCTGGTTTCAAACACAATTCCATGTGGATTCAACTCTTATTTGGCGCTTTACTGGATTTTCTCATTTTAAAGTAAATTCAATAATTGTGATTTGAATTTTTATTCATAATCAAATGTTTAAACATCTATTTTTGATGACTATATGATTTATGTGAATCAATGAGATAAAAGGATTTTTACTTCGAGCAAAGGAAGGAACATGAAGGTAGAAAGATGAAGATTACCTAATTGATAAGATTTATATAATGAAAATGACAAAGAGAAAATGTAGAAGTGCTTATTTCATTTGAACATTTTGAGATGGCCAAGAAAACAATATAGAAAATGAATCATGAATGGTGTTTCAAGGTACAAACACTAGAATAACAATTGTAGTTTTTATGTTGATGCACTGGTCATTTTCATGGCTCAACTGATCCTTTTTCCCAATTTTTATGTACTGAAAGATAAACATTAAAAATTTAAAAAGGGGTAAAAACAAGAAAGTTCTTACTTTAGAACCCCTAATGCACAAAAGTTTAACCAAGAAGTCTAGTACACATGGAACATGGTCTTGGCAAAAATGATTGGCATAGAAAGAATGTATCTTTGAACCCCACATTGGTCATGAGCATTCCTCAGCAATGAATATGAATGAAGGTTAGAGGACAAGGATAGGTTTGTCAGGTCAAAAAGTGTAACTTATAGCAAATTCATAGATAGTGTCTACAAAGAGTTAAAGGAGGATGATTCTTGGATGATTGACTTTTTGTTTTTCCCAAAACTTGGAGAGAGTATAAGAGAGTCAAACCTAACCATCTAAGATTTTTCCAATCTTTTCACTTTTCTAACATTGACCAGGGCGATGACATTTCTACTGCAACCTTTTGCCAAAGTGAATGCCTTTTGAATGTTATATAAATCATAGAAAATTCATATGAATTGAGATAAATCAAATAAAATTTGACACAATGTTTTCAAAGACATGTGAGCATACTCTCAAGATTGAGTTGGAGAATCGAAAATGCATCGAATGTGTGTATTGTCAAGCAAGTGCTTGAGCTCCCCCTCTCAATCATATCAATGCCAATTTGGGAGTTTTCAATTTTTATGTTACATGATTATACAGAATTTTCTAAATTTCATTTTGGAAAATTAAATATTAATATGCTTGACAATAAATTTTTGACACTCGAATGAATTAAATTATTGCCAACAATTCTATAATACTTTATTAAATATTTTAATTTTAAAATTTGATGAGTATAATTTGGACAATTCAATTTGTAATGAGAACTTTGATGTAGCAAAAAATATAATTAATATAATAAAATTAATTATAGAAGCCATAAATCTTAGAAGAAACGATGAAGCTACTCATGAAGCAGAAGAGCGGAAAGCAGAGTTGGAGTCAAGATTTATCGTCTTTCCATGAGCAAATTGGCCGACGTCCTGTACAAGAATGCGGAAGATCCGGCCCTAGCATGGCGACTTTTCAAGCACCTCTTCCGCCCACCTTCTACTACTTTTTCCTGGAGGGCATTGACTGCCATATCTCGGATCCTCGCCAGAGCTAGGATGCTGCCGGAGATTCGAGAGCTCCACCGCCGTTTTCTCTCTCTCTGCCCGCCAGAAACTTCCTTCGAGACAATCGTGATCCTCGCGACGACTTCTGCAAAGTCTGGACTCCTCGACGAGGCCTTTTCGCAATTTCTCTCTCTGCGCGCTAACTTCTTCCCCATCTCTCCTCCTCTCCGATTGTACAACGCTCTCTTGGAGTCCTCGTTCAAGAGTAATCGCGCCGATTTAGTGGAACATCTCTACGAGGATATGCTCGTCACCCGAGTGTCGCCGAGTACGTATACTTTGAACTTGTTGATGCTGTATTTGTGCGATTCCGGTCGTTTATCTGAAGCTCGTCGAGTGTTTGATAAAATGCCCGAAAGAAATTGTGCGCCAAATGGCTTCAGCTTTGGTATCTTGATTCGTGGGTATTGCAGATCAGGGCTCAGCCTTAAAGCTTTAGAGCTTTTTGGACCTGATGGGTATTTTTGTGTTGCTGCCCAAATCAAGTAATTTACAACACTTTGGTGTCTGGTTTCTGCAGGGAAGGCAAAGTTGAAGAGGCAGAGAGACTGGTGGACAGAATGAGGAGGGAGAATCTATTGCCAGACGTTGTTACCTTCAATTCAAGGTTATCGGCTCTCTGCAATGCAGGCAAAATTGCAGAAGCTTCAAAGATCTTCAAAGATATGGAGACTGACGGCAGCTTAAATGTCCCCGGACCCAACCAGGCCACTTACAATATAATGCTTTTAGGTCTCTGCAAAGAGGGCATGATCTCCGAGGCTGATTCTCTAGTAAAATCCATGAAAAGGAAGGGCTTCTTTGTAAATGTGGAGACCTACAATATCTGGCTGTCTGGATTGGTGAGATGTGGACAGTTGATGGAAGCCCGGGAACTGCTTTCGGAGATGACACGTGGAGGTGTGGGAATAGGTGCATACACGTTTAACATCATTATCTTCGGTTTGTGCAGGGAAGGGCTGGTTTCTGAAGCTAGATCACTGATGAAGGTGATGAGAGACAGAGGAATCAACCCAGACACAGTGACCTACAGCACAATTCTTAACGCATATTGCGCCAAGAGAAGGGTTAAAGATGCTAGTCGGATTCTTCACGAAATGGCGCAAGATGGTTGCTCCCCTGATACCATCACATGCAACATCCTGTTAAGAAGTCTCTGGAGGGAAGGTAGCACAGTAGAAGCTGAAAAACTGCTCGAGAAGATGACGGAGAAGGGCCTGGAAATCGACCAAGTGACTTGCAACACAGTTATTAACGGTCTCTGCAAAATCGGAAAGGTCGACATGGCGATGGATATCTTGGGGGATATGTGGCACCATGGGAGCGCTTCTCTCGGGGAGCTCGGAAACATGTTCCTTGGTATGATCAGCGATGTGGGTCACGGCGCAAAGTGTTCCCCAGATGTGATTACTTATTCCTCCGTGATCAGCGCTCTGTGCAAGGAGGGAAGGTTCGACGAAGCGAAGAAGAAGTACCTCGAAATGGTGGCGGGGAAAATCTCCCCAGATAGAGTCGTCTACGAAACGTTCATCCACGGCTTCTGCGAGCACGGTAAGCTTACCGCAGCCATCAAGGTTCTGAGAGATATGAAGAAGGGAAGCACCAGGGCCTACAATTCTCTGGTCCACTGCATGAGGAAGAAAAACCAGTTCGATCGGATCGCCGATATGAGGAACGAGATGCGAGAACGAGGAGTCGTTCCAGATGAGTTCACTTACAGCAATCTTATTAGCATCCTCTGCGACGAAGGGAGAGAAATGGAGGCCGCATTGATTCTTGAAGAGATGTCAGAGAAGGTTATTACGCCGAAGATTGCGTCTTTGAAGTGCTTGATCGCAGCTCTCTGTAAGAAAGGAAAGTGGAAGCGGCTTTCTTATCGTTCGAGAAGAGTTTGTTGCTGTGCAGGAGCCGTCATGACGTCATCTACAGCGCGTTGATTCGAGAGCTCTGCACCCATGAGAAATTATCCGAGGCTAAGCAGTTATTCCGCGCTGCAATGGAAAAGGGCGTCGCCATCGAGCACGGCTCGTTTAGCTACCTGATTAAAGAATTGTGCCGACAAAAGGAAACGGAATACGCGCGTGATATTCTCGACCTTTTAATCTCGAGGGGGTACGTGTTCGATCCTGCGGCGTTTATACCGGTGATCGATGAAATGGGCAAGAAGGGGAATAAGCAGGAGGTGGATAGGTTATCTGCTTTAATGATGGATACGATTTCCCTTCAGAGCGAGAAAAGATACGATCTTTCACATTGCCGATGGGGTAGGAAAGGCCCAACGACCCGCGGAATGTCTGGACGGAAGCTACATGGGCCGCTTGACGTTGATGATTGGCACACCGTTTTGAACAAGTACGTGCATTCATGCAATACGCGCCTTCAGATCTTGTTATTTAGCAGTTCTTGCTGGATAAATATGTTTCTGTCTCTTTCCCATTGCACTCCTCTCTGTATCTATCTTCCTCTCTGGTCCCCAGTCCATCAATCTTATTTCTCTCTCATTGCCCCTCCCCATTTATCTATATCATGGTCCCGATGTCCATCCATTTCTCTCTCTCTCTCCCATTCTCGTTTTCTATCACATCTCTCTCTCTCTCTCATTTCTAACTATCTGTCTGTCTTTCTATTTATCTATCTCTTTCGCTATCTCTATTTCAGTGCCCCACTCTCTTTATGTATTACATCTCTTTCGCTCTATTCATCTCTCTCTCTCTCTGTCTATGTCATTGTCCCATTATCTCTATATGTTACGTCTCTTTCGCTCTCTTTATCTCTCTCTCTCTCGACACACACACACACAAACGCTCTCTCTCTCTCTATTCATCACATTTTTTTCGCTCCCTTCATCTTGCTTGCTTTATATCGTTTTCTCTCCCTCTATCTCGCTCATTCTGTCTCTTTGTGTCTCTGTCTCTCTCTCGCTCTGTCTATCTCTATTTCTCTCGTTGTAGGTTCTCGCTCTCTCTCGCTCCAATCTATAACTCTCTGTGATGTTTTTACGTCCTGTCCGCAGGGATGACGGAAGTGGAATCGCCATGAAAGTCCTCAAACAGGTGCAGAGAGGCTGGGGGCAGGGGATCATGAATCCCCAGAAAGGGGGCGATTCTGACAAGGACTGGCTGGATGTGATCTGAGAGTCCTTTCTTCCAGAACGTTGACCGACCCATTCACTTTGGTTGTGGGTCCCGTCCTTACTGTGGTGTTCCAGCTGGCGCTGTTCTCGATTTTTCCGTCCTGTTTCAAGTGCGGGATCTTCAATGCACCGTGGAGGAACATAGCAGAGTGATTCGAGGAATTTCTTATTTTACACTGTTCGCCTTTTCCCTGTGTTCGCCGGGGCGCGTCGCTGACCGAGATCGGACGGCCAGGAGATGGAATCGTGCCTTGGGAAGTCAAATCTAGTGGGGGACCAGATCCGGATCTCCTCTGATCTTTGCTTCAACTCTTAAGGCAACTTGGGCAGAGCTACACCGCCACGTTCATGTTCACTGATCAACGCATGGGCAACTTGGGCAGAGCTACACCGCCACGTTCATGTTCACTGATCGACGCATGGGCAACTTGGGCAGTGCTACACCGCCACGTTCATGTTCACTGATCAACGCATTGGGAGCGCACAGGGAAAGTCAACAGCAAAGCAGCGGAAAAATCGACTCCTTTGTTTGGCTCTTTAATGAAAGAGACATGCGCATCGCAGTCTCCCCACCAATGCGGCACCCTGTCTCTCTCTACTTCAAAAACTCTATAACTCTCCCGTACAAAGAGAAAGAGAAAGAGTACAATGGAGGCGGCGAGCTCCGAGCCTCCATTCGAGGTAAGATACGGAGAAATCTTCTGCAACTCGTCAAGCGGAGCGACAAATTCTTTAATGGAGTGTGATCTGCCGTTGGTGGATCTCAGATTACTCAGCAGCGAGAACGACCAAGAGAGGGAATCCTGCATGGCGGCGATGGCGCAAGCTTCTTCGGAGTGGGGATTCTTCCAGGTCATAAACCACGGAATCAGCCGCGACCTCCTGGACGAAATGAAGAGAGAACAGAAAACCCTCTTCGAGATGCCCTTCGAGAAGAAACCCAGCTGCTGCAATCTCCTCAACGGCTCGTACCGGTGGGGAACTCCAGCGGTGACGAACCTAACCCAGCTCTCCTGGTCCGAAGCCTTCCACGTCCCTCTCTCCAACCTCTCCTCCAACGAAGACCAAGGCTTCAAAACTCTAAGGCACAAACTTCTCTCATATTCTCCCTTTTAGTAGCGACTCCTAGAGAAAAAAATTGATGGTTGTTGCGCCGTGACAGGGGAGTGATGCAGAGGTACGCGGGGGCGGTGTCGGCGCTGGCGGCGAGGATAGCGAGAGTGCTGGCGGAGAAGCTGGGAGAGAAAGGAAAGCTGCCGACGGAGAGCTGTAGCGAGTCAACGTGCTTCCTGCGGCTTAACCGCTATCCCAGGTGCCGTTTCTCGCAGCAAGTATTCGGACTGGTTCCCCACACGGACAGCGATTTCCTCACTGTCCTACACCAGGACCAAGTAGGGGGACTCGAGCTCATGAAGGATTCTCGCTGGGTCGCCGTCAGACCCAACCCCCAAGCTCTCATCGTCAACATAGGAGACCTCTTCCAGGTCAGCACAGACCCTCTCTTCTTCTTCTTCTTCTTCTTTTTCTTAGTCTTATTTTCGGCTTATGGATCTTCGTCATTCCTAATAGGCATGGAGCTGTGACGTATACAAGAGTGTGGAGCATAGGGTTATCGCTTGCAGGGAGACGGAGAGGTACTCTGTGGCGTATTTCATGTGCCCGTCTTTGGAGTCGGTCATCGACTCCCACAGAGAGCCGTCTCCTTACAGAAAATTCTCCTTCGGCGAGTACCGCAGCCAGGTTCAGGCCGATGTTAACGCCACCGGACATAAAGTCGGGCTTCCTAGATTCCTACGCTAGCTGACGACCACTTAACTCTGCTCCTCTCTCTCCATCTGTCTTTAGGTTTCTCAGCGGACATGTCCCATAGGACCCATACAATACCATTCATACATCTCGGTCAACGCCAATGGTGATCTCACATCTGTTATTTAAAGGATGCAGTGTTTTCACCCGTTTCATTTTGCATCCGAACTGACACTTTTCTGTCTCTCTCTCTGTCTCTCTCTCTGTCTCTCTCTGTCTCTCTCTGTCTCTCTGTCTCTCTCTGTCTCTCTCTGTCTCTCTGTCTCTCTGTCTCTCTGTCTCTCTGTCTCTCTGTCTCACTCACTCACACACACACACACACACTCTCTCTCTACTATTACATCTGGCTTATAGGGGTTCCAACAGGGATTGAAAGCCCAATAGGCCAGATGAGAGAAATCTAGCACATGTTTATTTGAAATCATATTGAACTGTTAGTTTATTTCTAATTATAATACCTAACAATTTGATAAAAGTAATTAATGACACGAAATATTAATTCTGTCAGGATGTGGTATAATTTTCACTAATGATAAATGCACTTTATCAGATATATATATTACTTGTATGAGCATGTATGGCTGTAATTGTCACTTCAATTTTTTTTCAAATAAACCTTGATAGCCAATATTTGCAGCTATTCATATTTTGGTATCTAAATAATGTTATGTAGAGTAAAAAAACTTATGAAAAATCCAGTTTTTCAAAGTATTTAATAATATATAAGTAGCATAAGAGAGGTCAAGGAATATGAGAGAGTTTTAAAAATTGAGAATTTTTAGTTAAACTGATGACATTTACGACATGTGTGTGGCATGTGGTGAAGGAAATGTTTGAATTTGATGAATTGACCGATTTGTCAATCAATGAATTAGGCATCGTTAATTTCTTTTTAGTCAAAATATTATAAAAAAATGTATTTTGATCATGATTTTCGGTCAAACTCGACCATAAAATGAGAACAAGGGAAAATTCAAACTTATCCCCGAACAAAAAGTTCAACTCGCATTCAAGCTAAGGATTTAATGGTTATATGAAACACTTAAATGCGCACATCAAATTCAATAATGACTTTTAGTGATTATTTGTATTCACATGCATGGATAATTTGCTATTCGACAGTTATATGATTAATTAAGGTCTCTTATGAACATTTCTTTATTTCTTTTCCTCTAATTTTTTATGATGTATGACCTGCTATACATCAAATTGATTAGTATGTTGTTTAAAAATAAAATCATAGAAAGATTATTCTAAATGCATAAAAAATAATCTTTTTGTCATATTTGCTATCCGTGCTACATTATCCTTTTTCTTAATATTTTTTATATAGATATTCATGCATTGATATCTTACTATATTTACATAGAGGTTCTATGCATCCAAAAAAATGGTTCTATTTGAAATTGCATTCATCTCTGAATACTTTTGTTCATTCTCTTGTATCAGCTAAGTTGTATCAACAAGTACCATTAATAAATTTGTATTTCTTATACCATGCTATGTTTAAGGCATTCATAATTCAAGTATCTTAGTATAATTTTTATCTACTTATAAAAATATTTGACCCAACTCTACCTTGATTGTGCAGAACACACTATTCAAGTTTCGACAAACATATATATATTTCATATAATGAAATTACACAACAAGTATTCTACATTATTTCTTATCATATTCATATGCATAAATAAGCTATTTTTTTCATGAAATTATAGGGCCATTTAAGATAAATTGTATCTATATTTTTTTCAATTTACTAAGTCTATTCTACTCTAGTGTTAATTAGAGAAGCCCAATTTACATAGAATCCTCATTATATATAAATAATATTAAAAATAAAAAAATAATATATAGGATATATATATACATAGGTCATGAGGCCATAAGCATAAAATAACAATATCTCTTGCACATCCTTTTGTAGTTGAGTAAAAGTTTTGTGCATCATACTTCATTGTAAAGGTTATATGTAAGAGAATATATGCTAAAACTATTATGTATATACTTGATATTGTATTAAAAATACTTGTGGATAGAGAGGAATTCAAGATACATTCCTTATTCCATGAAACCCAATGTTTGTGTTTTATGGGAAGTTACGGACTAAAGAAGGTCAAGGAAGAGCCATCAAAAGATAAATCGGAAAAGGCACGTAGGGATACAAGGAGATATGGGAGATGAGAAGACATAGCACATGAGGATAAATATAGATATATGGACCAATAGGATGGGCCCAGCGAGTAGGTGATAACATGCAAATTAAACATGAAAATATATGATTATTAATACAAATTAAGGTATAAAACATTCCACTCTAATACATATTATCATATTTTTTTAGTGTTTATCTATCATTCAATGAAAAAGTTATTATAATATTAAAATGCATTAATTTAGGGTTAATTGTGATTAACTAAGAAGAATATTTTTATAAAACATCTTTACTTGAGATTATAATTAGTTGGTAAGATTAAATAATAAGAGAAATCATTATATATACACTCATATATTTTTCTAAGTTTTAAAATATAAAATAAATGAGTAAAATTTTTTAAATAAAAACTTATTATCTTGTTATTAATTAAATTTGACTTTTTAGAATGATAGATAATTTAATTTCTGATCCAATGAAACAAATTTGGATGAATTTGGAGTTGTATTTTAAAAGATACAATTTTTATAATTTTTAGGGATTTTTTTTAGAATTTTTATGACTTTAAAAATCAATTTATTTGATTTAAATTTATTAAGATAATAATTTTTATTTTCACGTGCTGACATGGAAAATGATGTGGCACAAGCGAGAAAAAATAACATGCCACATGGCAACATATGAGACCGCCACGTGTCGCACAGTGTACCCGTGTGCGAGTGTGTGTGTGTGCGCGCGCGTGTGTAATTAAGGAGAAAGAACCCTGCTAAGGATTTTCGCTAACTCCTTAATTTCATGCCCCTTATATTATTACATTTTCATTTTTATTTTTGTCATGTGGGACTTTGTTTTGTGTTTTAAGTGCAAAGGTGACGTGACAGCACAAGGAGCGTCCGATGCATGCGATGAATATGAATCGTCGATCTTCACTTATGGTGGGGGGGTATACGGCGCAACCCTATTTGTTGGTAAATCATTTTTAAAATGATTTAATCTCAGTCGTTGATATGAAGAGTTATAACAGCTGAGATTAAAACCGACAAAACGCATCTGGAGCATCCAATCAAGATCAAACGGCGAGTGTTTGATGGGTTACTTATAACACAAACGACGTGGAGAAATCTTGATCGTTCATCTGCGATCCAATGACCATGAATTAACCATAACGATTCGCACTCCTGCATTTCATCAGAGCCGTTGATCGAACATCAAGCATTTCATCGGACAGTTACGCCCAATTTGCCCTATAAATTGAGTTGTTCTTCAACATTATAAATCATTACAGGGCAATTCGAGTAATCGAATTGTTTAGACACCAAATCCCTTGAATCTTTTGCTTCCAATCGCTTCTAGACTCATTTTTCGCGTCCAGGAAGTGCTTGAAAGTGAGATTTCGTTGAGAGAATAGGAAGAAATCAGTTCTAGAACATCAACAATCGTTTTTCGAATTCGGGAATGAAAAGCCTTTGATCCGGCGAATAATTGAATCAATCGAGCGCAATCTTAGGTTAGAGATCCTGTTTCATCCTAATATTCTTTCGTATAGCTTTACGATTCAATTTCGAATCGTAATTTTAGTCAATGTCAATTTCAATTTTGGTTTTTCATAATTTTTAATTTCAAAATTTCTCTCTTATTCACTTGATGATTTCTTCGTGAATTTTGATCCAAATTCAGTGATTTTTTATTCCGTGGATTCCTTTTCAAGTCTTCATTCCAAAAATATTAATTTTCCTAATTTCTCACCATGATTCATCATCCGATTTGATTTAATTTCAAAAGATATCTCAAAAATATCTTAATTCTCTATAGAATCGACCCTTATTCACCACTATACTCCTTAATTCTTGATTATTTGATAAAATTGGTGAGTTTACTATTAGTTTTAACACAAATTGGTGTGTAATCAACGACCACATCAATTCGTTCTATTAGTAGGCCGAGTGGGTTGGCACAAAATAGGCCTAATGAGTAGAACTAATTCTCTCCCTCAATTTGGAGGATGTAAAACAAACATGCATAGCTTGCACACTTGGTGTAGTATGAGATTTTGTCGATGCTTACTGATCTAAGGAAGCCATGTACATAGTATAAATGGCACCTTGTAGCACCTTATCATGAACATAGGAACTATTACTCTCAATTTCCTTTATTCGAGATGAGATTTGATGCTTGATAGGCTCTCAAAATCTCAATCAAAACATCTAATGTAGTGGAATACACTACATTAAACATTCAAATATCGAGGCACTAGGCTTAGCTTTACTTCATAACTTATCCTTCACCTTCTTTTAAACTTCATAATTATAGTGTTCATTGAAGGAGCTCTTGAAGCTATTCATATGTCCAACCTCTAGTGATATCCACATGATTGTAAGATGGTTGGATCTCCTCTTTAATGCTCTTCACCAAGGGAGATATAGGGAGTATAAGAACTCTCGTATAGAGTCTTACCATCATTGATTACCGTGTATGTATAATCCTTTGTCTATGCAAGACTCACAAATGACTTAGGGTATGGTCAACTATCAAACCCTAATTGGTCACTTAATTTAGTACTAATGTGTAGAAAATTCTTCGAGAACTCCATTCATATTTCTAATACATTGGCCAAGGATTTCTTAAAGGATAGTGATGGATATTATGTGGCCTGCAAGTCAATCACAGTTTCATCTTTCATTTATATTCATTGAAACGAACTTCTAGTCATTTTCAGTCTTGTGTGATGTTTTTATTATTATGAGATCATAATACAGTGATCACTAGTCTTTAAAAATAAACTCTAAACATTCCTATCCGTGGGATATTCGAGAAGGACATCGAATTATCTTCAAAGAATAACGTTATTTGATCCAACGCATATGATGAGTATGGTTGATCTTGCAGCCATTGATGTAGAGACAATAAGGATAGTGACGAGATGGGACTACGAGGTCGTCGATTTCACACGGTCTCGTGTCAAAAATAATACCAAATTTACCAATTTAAGGATTTAATAACGAATTGAGGGGTATAATGGTAAATAAGGGTCGAATCCACATAGAATTAAGGTATTTTTGAGAGATCTTTTAGAAATTGATCAAATTGGATGATGAATTGAGGTGAGAAATTAGGGAAAATGATAGATTTATAAAGATAACTCAAAGATGTATCCAAGGAATCAAAAATCACTTAATTTGGATTAGTAATCGCGGAGAAATCAAAGAGCAAAGTGAGATGAAATTTCTGAAAATCGGAAGAACATAAATCGAAATTAACGATGAAATTAAACTAAATTACGATCCTAACCTAAAAATTGATGATACATGACAATAGATTAGAGGGAAAACACGTATTCTAACCTGAGATAATGATTGAATCGATCCAATTGATCGCCGGATCGACGGCTATTCATTCCGCGAATTCGAACGTGAGCATCGGTGTTCAAGAGACAAATTCTCCTTGATCGATCGACAAAATCTCACTTTTACTTACTCCGTGGACGCGGAATCGAGTCTAGAAGAGATTAGAAGTGAGAGATTCAAGGATAGATGTGTATAGATAGGTCAATTGAGCAAAATCATCCGAGAGTGTCTTACAAAATCGAAAGAACGCCTCAATTTATAGGCGAATTGGGCGTAACCGTCTGATTGATGCGTTTAATCCTCATCAACGGTCCAGATTAAATGCATCAAGATGAACCGTTATGAATATATTGTGGCCGTTAGATCGCGGATGGACGCTCCGGATGCAACATGCGTTGATGCGTTATGAAACGCGTGAAAACGCGTCCGTTGGATCACGATCTAACGTGTCGGATGTGTTTGATCGCGTGAAATCTGGACCGTTATAATTCTGCTTTTAAGACACATGCGTGATCAACGATCCGGTGGACCTCGTGTCCACTTCATCAACGCGTAACGATCTGCGCTCCATCCGATCCGACGCACCGCCTTAAGCCACGTGTCCTGCACACTTAAACTCCGTGTAGTTTAGTCCCACACGAACAAATTTAAAGAAAATCAACGGGTTTATAAGGGGCGATGAATAAGTGGGTTAATAATTTGTCTTCCAATAATCGGAAGACCTTTATATATTATAAAACCTATATATGATAAATATAAATATTGCCCGCGTGTCACCTCCATGCCACGTAGACGCTCGTGTGGGCTCGCGTGGCTCTGCCACATGGCCTTGCGTGCCACGTCACAACCACGTGGGCCCGCACAAAAATACCCCCTTTTTGCCTTTATTTAAATCATTTAAATAATTTAAAAATCGAAATTAATTTAGAAAAATCCAGAAAAAATCCCTAAAAATTAGAAAATTCATAACTTTCAAAATACAACTCCAAATTAATCCAAATTTCTTTCATTTGATCTGAAATTTAATTATCTAACATTCTAAAAAGTCAAATTATTTAAATAACAAGATTTTTAATTTTTATTTCAAAAATATATCCATTTCTTTAAAATTTAAACTTTAAAAAATTAAATGAATGTTCATAAAAATGATTTCTCTCATTATTTAACTTTAAAAACCACTTATAATCTCAAGTAAAGATAGGTTATAAAATCTTTAATCTTTAATTCATCATAATTAACCCTAAATTAACGTATTTTGAGATTATAACGTAAAATTGCATGAAATGATAGAAATGCACTCAAAGTATGATAACATGCATATAAATGGAATGTTTTATGCCTTATTTTGTATTAATAATCATGTTTTGTCATGTTAAGATTGCATGTTATCAGATAGATAGTGAGTGCTCTTTAGAGAAAGAGGTCACTGAATTTATCCGTATAAATCCCTAAATGATATTATACCTAATTTCCAATCAAGTTAATTTATGTCACGTTGTGTACGTGGTCCTTTGACTTGGGACACCAAAGACATCTTGTGGATGGATGATCATGTTTTGACTATGACTTACAAATCCCTAGCAATGGGATCTTTAGATGTCATAAATTAGATACAACATGAAGTCTTTGAAGGTGATTGAGTGGTCAAGATAAGATCATCCACCCTCGGTATAAGAGAAGATCGGCTCAAGGAATAATATGCGGTTAAATCCTTGGCCAACATAGTGAAAATATTAGAGAAATTGTTCTTGATGATTTCTTACTCGCATCACTACTAAATTGAGTGACTGATGTAGGATACTTTTAAGAAGGTATGTTATGTATGAGTATGAAGGTGTGAAGAGGAAGAGGTGATGAAAGATATATGTAATGAGGAGAAAACCTGATGAGTTAATGATGAAATATTCCTACAAGTTTATTGGAGGATCTATGATGAGATATCAATGAGAATAGATTTAGAATTTAGAGAAGATAATATAGAGAAATAGAAAATAAAGGAGATGTAATAAGTAGTAATGTATTGACTGTATATATGATATGACAGTGAGTAGAAGAGTTGGAAGAGACATTGAAAGAGAGAATACGGATGTGGGAGTGGAAAGATATTATATTAAATAATATAGGATAGCGGATAATGGTAAGAGTGAAAGAGAGAATAGAGAAATAGATGCGGGGATAGGTGATAGGGTGTCGGAAGATGACAGGGCGGTGAAAGTAGAGGAGGACGGAGAGATTAATGTGGACTTATAGATTTAAGGAAGAACTGTTATCACCAGAAGAGAGAGAGAATCGATTACCTGATCGAGACGGGAAAGCGATGCTCCGGATTACGTCCGATAATAGAAAATATCCTCGAGGAGTCTCTGACGGAAAAGAGTGGAAAGCGACAGAACATGAGGGAGAGTAGAGGGGAAGGATAGAACTCGGAGAAGAAGATGATGCAGAATGGGAGCGATGGAGATGCGAGGTGAATGTGAACACACGGGTAACCAAGGTAACCAAGAACAACTTTTCATTCAATATAATTTCTGTCTTTTGTCTCTTACATTTGTCTTTTTATAGATGAGAGAAGATAGAGAATTCGGACGAAAAGATGCCTCGTGAGAGGGGAAATTGGTGGCAGTTACATCGCTCGTAAGCCCGCGCGGTTTCACGGCGACTTTGGCGGTTACATGTCATCGTGCAGAAGTCTCATGCATCTCAGGAACGTTGTTGACACGTTTGTGGAATATAATGGAACGCACTTACGGTTTATGTGACGTAATCCTCGATTCGTTATCTTTGCGTATATTCTCTGACAGTCACGTTCGCGATCTTATGAAATCTCATTGCCCATTGTCGTTTTGTTGTCTTCTTTGCAGGGATTGTTGGTGAAAGAGCTCAGTTGTAGGAGACTAAAGAGTTTTCGGCGATCGGGGAGATGACGGAAAAGCTCCCGCCTATCGCTCGCCTTCGTAAGTTATCGACGTTGAAGCTTCTTTGGATGTGGCCAGTTCGTCGCAGTCGGGAAGGTAATTTTTTTTGCACGTCGACTTTTCGTTTTCTCCTCTATTGACTTCTGCTCTAATTCTTCTGCCACTTTCTTTTCTCTGCGAGTTTGCTTTCAGTTATTGTCGAATCAGTTGTTGGCTTTACTTTGTGATGGGTAGTTGCGATCATTGAAACTCCGATCTGAGGCACGCGTCGAGTCGTTCCAATGAGCTTTGTCTTTGAGTATTTCTGTCGGCCGATAGGTGTCGTGGAAGTCTTCGTTGGAGACGCCCGTATTCTGCGGGCTGTTCCATCGGAAATGTAGGAAGGTTGAAGCTATCACTCGTTGACTCTTTTAGCTCTCGTGGGGAAAATATGTGTGGACTTCTCCTTGGTCTTGATAGTCCACATTACTCGGGCCGGATACTCAGTTAATCACGTGGCTCTTCTGTCTCATGCCAGCAGAAATAGGTTGCGTGGAGATGATGCTTGAAATAGAAGATGGAGATAAGTGATTCTTGAGGTAGCTTCCTTCATGATGAGTGGACATCTTAAGTGGTCTTCATGTCAATTATCTTCATCATAATCTTTTTGCTTAGAGGTTCTTCTATTTATGAATGCATGGTTTTATTCATGCAAGTTTTTGTCTTGAGGCTCCATAAAAGGTAACTTCTTCCACTAGATATCACATATAGATCTCTTCTAAAAACTATCTACTTAGAGGTGGCTTTCAAAGAGAGAGGAATGGGATAACAAAGGGATTCCTATTGATTTCTTGAGATCATTATTTTACAAATATACAAGGTACCTATGATATGGTGGATGTGGTATGGACAATTAGGAACCTATATCAAAGGTAAAAAGGTGGTTGACTTGGTCCACTCAAGGAATTCTAGGTTTCTAAAGATAAGGATTAAATGTTTGACCAAGTCAATCTTTAGATCAGTATAAAATAGGGAAAGGAGGGAAGGTAATTCCCTTGAGATCTACACTCTCTTTAATTATTTAGAGAGGTCTTCTTCATCCATTTAATAAATGGATAATTTCTCAAGTTGGTGGATAAGGAGGAGGAGGAGGAGGAGGAGGATAGGTTCACTTAGAACCCTTGTGTTCATGTTTCTATAATAATTCTCCATCAGTGACCCATTAGGGTTTGACAGTTAACCATGCCCTATGTTATTCATGAAGCTCACGGGGGATGGAGGATTATTTGTACATAGTAACCAATGATGGCAAGGTTCCATGAAAAAGTTATGATATATTCGATATCTCCTAGAGCATGTGGTGTAGCTTGGTACCCACCGAGCTAGCGACTCAACTCGTCGAGTAGGTTAAATCGATCCTTAGCCAATTAATCTATATCTTAATTTAATTAATTTATAAGGAAGACTAATAAGTGTTACTAGGTCGATGGAGTCATTAATTGTCGAGATATATGGATCTAAAGGGTCACACACATAAGGTCAATGGACATCAATGGATATAGATATAATAATAAGGGTTGTTGTGAAAAAATTATATTCCCAAAGTCTATAAATAGTGAGAGAACAACCATAATAGAGGTGCACAAGCAAGCCTAGTGGAAATTCTCATCTCTCTTATCTTCTTCTCGTGGTGACAAGTGTTCTAGAGGAGACTATGTGGATACCACTAGAGGCTGAATGCTTTGAACAGTTGAAGAACTCTTTCAAATGATCCCTGTAAGTATGAATTTTATTCTATACTAGATGATAGGATCATCTAGAATGGATGATAAGATCATCTATTCTTGGTGTTTCAACTTAGTTGAAAATTTTGATTCAACATCTTTCGGTGCAATCATTGTTTTGATCGAAACCTTGGAGAGTTTTTTGAGCCTCAAATCCCAACAGGTAGAAGATCTAATCTTGACCAAAAATATTAACTTTGAGGACTTTATGTCATATCCAATGTATGAAGTTTTGGAGATCTTATGGCTAGGAATTTATAAGTCATAATCAAAACATGATCATCCATAAGGTATCTTTGGTGTCTCAATTTGAAAGAAAACTTGCACAATCATGACATAAATCAAATTGATTGATATTTAGGTATGATACTATTTAAAGATTTGAAATAGTAAGTTTAGTGAACTCTGTCTCAAAAGAACACCCATTATCTATCCTTGGTATCTCTATATCAATTTTTAAAAGATCAGTCATACTCATCATATAGGTCAAATCAGACAATGCTATTCTTTTTGGATAATTTATGTTCTTCTTGAATATCTCTCAAAAAAGAATATTTAGATCATAGATTTTAAAAAAATGATCGTTGTGTTATAATCTCATCATAATTCACTTATTTAATGTATATTCTCATGAAATTCATTCCTAAAATCACATAAGAATAAAAATGAATAAATTTCATTTCAATAAATATAAGCAAGATCTACAGAATTTCCGGGCATATGTTGATTGACAGGAACCCAAGGAGCCAGAGGAAACATCCCAAGAACTTTGTGGAGCAGCCCAATAAGTTAGGGAAGGCACCAAGAGCTTAAGGAACCACCATTTTTATGAAGATATCAAGATATCCATTAAAAAGGCCCATTAAGACAAAAAATGGAAAGCAAATGAGGGTGCCTTTTAAAGCTGAATTATTGGGCTGGAATGTGATTGGAGGACCCCCCCCCCCCCCCTGGACATGCATTCAAGGCAGGAGAAAAAGATCCCGACCATTGAAGCCCTAGGAGGTCTAATGGCCCACATTCTCTCTCCTTCCCGATTTAAACCCCTTAGGGTTTCTTATGAAAAACTGGTCATTTCAATTCAATCCAATTCACGTTGGTGGCCTTAGTGCAATTGGATCAGTGTCCCTCTTACCCAAGTAAGAGCCAGGAGGAACAAGGGCATCCTGGGCTGCTAGAGAGAAGGAGAAGTCAGAGACCCTTAGGCCTTGACGGGTGTGACAAGAGGTTGCCCTCTTTCATTCTCCTTTTCGTCCACTTTTTCTCTCCCTTTTCTTCAGGTTACCCCCATGGCAGGTAACCACTCGTAGAGTTTTCCAACCCTGCTGGCCTCATCCAAAAATTCATCCTGTGGCCAAAGTTACAGGTTCTTTTTTGGGTGCTTAATGTCGTCGCTCCACTCCCGCTGCCCGCCGGCAGCCGCGATCTTGCCCAAATTCTGTAACCAACACTAAATAAAATTCTTTAAAAAATAGATTTCCTCATTTTACTCTGTTTTCTCTAGTTTTAATTCTTGAAAATGCACTAGCTAATTGCCTGCTCCCTGTGGACCGACACTTACTTGCACTAGTCTCGTGAGGTTTATAATTGTTGTTCCTTAAGCTTAAAAACTCACACGAAAAAACAATTAGTAATATTTTTATCACTAATTAATAATGTTTTGATCTTATCACTAGACCACCTTTTGCTTCCATTATTATGCCTATAGAATGATAGTTTTGTTCATGCATCATCTACAATATTGAGCGTTAATCAATAATTTAATAGTAAAAATATATGTACCTTTGTGCAATAAATGTGACCATGTCATATCAGTTTGTTAGGTTCCGAGGTCGATAAAACTTTCCAAGTTTCGATCAAAACATCGAATGCAGCAGAAAACATTGAATCGGATATTCAAAACACCAAGCTCTCAATAATAGATGATCATATCATCTATTGTGTATGAGAAAATCATACTTACAGGGTTCCCTTGAAGGAGTTCTTAAAGCTGTTCAAGTGTCTAGCCTCTAGCGGTATCCACACGAGCTCCAGATGGTTGGATCTCCTCTTCAAAGCTCTTCACCAATAGAGAAAGAGAAGAAAGGAGAGAATTCCTGCAAGGCTTGCATGGGCACCTTGAATTGTGGTCGTTCTCCCCCTATTTATAAACATTTGGTATTTTGATTTTTCATAAAAACCAGCATAATTATATCTATATCCACCAACATCCATAGACCTTATATGTGTGACTTAGTAAGTCCATATATCTCACTATTTAATAATTCTATTGGCCCAATAACACCTTAGTGGTCAAACTTAATTAATTATCTATGTCAACATATAGATTAATTAACCAATGATTGATTTAACCCAATCGACAGGCTGAGTTGCCAACCCGTTGGGTGCCAAACTACACCACGTACTCTAGGAGATATGGAGTATCTAAGAACTCACTTATAGAACCTTTCCATCATCGATTGCCACGTATGTATAATCCTTCATCCACATGAGACTCATGAATGACTTAGGGTACGATCAACTATCAAACCCTAATCGGTCACTCAAGTTAATACTGATGCGTGTAGGAAATCATCAAGACCTCCTCCGATATTTCCACTACTTTGGCCAAGGATTTCATCGCATCTCATTCCTTGAGTCAATGTCCTCAAATACTGAGGGCAGATGATCACATATTGATCACACAATCATCTTTGTGGACTTTATGTTGTATCCAATATATGACGTTTAAGAGATCACGTGGCTAGGGATTTGTAAGTCATAATCAAAACACGATCATCCATCCACAAGATGTCTTTGGTGCCTCAATTCAAGGACCACATACACAACCGTGACAAGAATCAACCTGATTGACAATTATATATAATTACCATTCATGGATTCTTACGAATCAATTCAGTGAACTCTTTCTCCAAAGAGTACCCACTATCTATCCTTAGTGTCTCCACATCGATGGCTACATGATCAGCCATACTCATCATATGAGTTGGATCAGATAGTGTTATTCTTTCTGGATAATTCGATTTCCCGCTCGAATATCCCATGAATAGGAATGATCAAAAGATATGTTTAAAGGCTAGTGATCACTATATTATAATCTCATCATAATTCACTTAGTCATCGCATATCCTCATAGACTTTATTACAAACATCACACAAGAATGACAATGAATAAATTTCATTTCAATGAACTTAAACAAGATACATGGAAGTGCGATTGGCTCATAGGCCACATAATATTTCATCACATGCGTCAAATTCTATATCTTTTTTCTATTCTAAAACTAATCCCAGTCAGCTTCTGTGAAGTTTAAAGGTGAATTTCTCACATTTTCATGAGTGTATGTGAGTGTAAGGACATGGTAGAATGTAATGAGAGTATAGATATAAATTATGAAGAAGAAGAGGAATAAAATAGGTCCTCCATCCTTTTAAGAGGTTGGTCAACGACCTCCTTAGGGTGGTGAAACCATTCCACCTTTTTAGGAAGCTTACCAGTCCTTTTTTTTGGAAGTGTATGATAATAGAAACTCTTGACAATCAAAGGTTATGAAAGACACGGTTGAAGGGTCAAAGAGGTCAAATTTCTTCTCTATTATTTTTATTAAGAAATTTAGTTCTTCCTAGTTTTTAAGAAGAATGCATATTTATAGGAGGAGAGAGGGTGTTAAAATAAGGTTTATGAGAAGATTTGGTTCAATTCCCCTCTTGAATTTTCTTTTGTGAACATGAAAGTTATATAATAATTCATTGATTAAAGAAGATATTAAAAACCTATATTTATAGAAGAAAAAGCAAGAGAAACATAAATATGACCTATGTGACATTAATGTCCCTAACATGGGATAAACTGTCAAATGCACTCTATCTAGCACTCCCCTCGAGCTAGATTTTATAGATCAAACATGTCCAACTTGGACCCTAAGAAACCGTACAACACATTGATGAGGTTCGAGGGTAATGATGACACAGTGTAATGTAAAATAACTCACTTCATCACTTTGTCACAAATAAAGTGATAGTCAATCTCAATATGTGAGGTCCTCTTGTGAAAGGTATGGTTTCTAGAAATAAAGATAGTTGCTTGATTATCCTAATACATCGGAATAGGAGTTGGAATTGTGATACCTGAGTCTTGTAGAATAGATTGTATTCAAATCACCTCACAAGTAATAGCAATCATAGCCTGCTACTCAACGTCCTCACTAGAACAAGAGATTACCCTTTGTTTCCTGGAGCACTAGGTGATCAAATTACTTCCACCATATATATAATACTGCATAGTCAGTTTCCAGTCTCTTTTTTTTCCCCAACATATTTAACATCAGAATACTCCTCCATAAGATAATGATCATGGTGCCAATAGATAAGCCATTGTCCAAGTACATGCCCGATGTACATGAGAACTTGTAATTCACCTCCTAGTGCACCATGCAAGGTTTGTGCGTGAAACAACAAAGAATACTAACATCATAAGTAATATCAAGGTGAGTAACTATCAAATACAAAAGCTTCCCTCATAGACACAAACTACAGTTGGCATAATATCTTGAAATTCAATTCAGGGTAATTTTAAGAAGGTACTTAAAGTATTTTCTACCAATAATAAGATAAATTAATCCTTAACAAAATGTGAAATCAGTCAAGAAAAGATAATCAAATCTGAAATTGATTGCAAATTAATGTGAATTTAACCAAAATGAAAAAGTAAACCTTAATCAATATGATATTCATTTCAAGAGTATGTAGGTCAGATTTTTACCAATAATAAGATCAATGATTCTAGAAATCTTTTTTTTTTCAAAAATAAAAATTAGGATTTCATAAGGATAGAAAGGGAATGTAATATGGATAGAAATCAGAAATCAAACATCACAAATCAGGCCCAAACTAACTTTGACATTAATTTAAAAAATACTTTAAAAATTTCAAGTATTAAAACTAATTAAAAGCTCAAATTTTGAAATTAGGACAAACTAATTCTAAAAAGAGGCAAACACTAATTTTAAGAAAAATGATTTTAGAGTCTAGAAACCTTTCGAAAAAAACTAATCAAAATGAAGTCGAGCATTTCTAAAAATTTCCCTACAATCAAAACTTTAAATGATATTTGATCAAGACTAAAATAAAGGATTTATCATATCTCTTACATACAAAATATTTGGCAATGACCGATCAAAAATCAAATAAAAAAATAGGAAAGGATCTAAAAACCAACACTGATGTTGAAAAATTCAGACACAATTGCTGTCCTTATCTCATCTTAGTAATGACCCACTATTTGACTTGACTATTAGCCTAATTTGATAACCAACAAACTCTGGAAAGAAAAACTCAGAAATCAACAATTATCTCACACATATCGAAACAAGTCTTGAAATAGTGAACTGATTTCTTGAAATAGCATGCAACAATTTTTTATTTGGATCTAATAAAACAAAACCTTATGCAACCACCATAGGATGGAGAGATCGCGCCCCCATCAGATGAGCATGCGAGGAATAAATCTTCACTTGTCACAAGCAAGCAAGAGAGAGAGAGTCATCTTGAGATGAGGATGAACCTTGATTGCATCGTGAGAGAGAGAGAGAGAGAGATAGACATTGTTAGAGAGGGATCTCATTTTTGAGAGATAGTTATCCTTTGTTTTCTTTTTAGAAAATTCCCTAAATGACTTGATTTTTTTTTAAATTACCATTAGAATGAAAATACAAGGAAATAAGAAAATACAGAGAATTTAATTATAAATAAATAAAACTAAAATAGTTAAATATTTAATTGCTTATGTTTCTTGGATATTTGCATATGATTCTTATGAATATATAATTTTAACATTATTAATAATGTTTTCCTCCATGCATCAATGCTAACTAGAATGACTAATTAGGGTTTTGACAGTTGATCGTATTATAAGTCATTAAGGAATCTTACATAGATTAAAGATTATACATACAAGAAAATAAATAACAGTAAAGGAATAATACGAGAGTTCATATATTCTTTCTAACTTCCAAGTCATGAGGTGTGGCTCAAAACCCTATGGGTAGGGAAGGACAAAGGCCAACCGACTGTTGGTAAACCAGACCAAATCGAGACCATCAGTCTCTCACAATGAGCCTCTGATGATCTTGGTCCTCCTGGCAATCCAATCCTCCTCGCGCATTTTATCCTCATGTGTATTCAACATTAGGTCTTCGAATCCTCACGCAGCCACCTGTTGTCGATCTGCAGATCAAATCCTCATGCAATTGATATGCTCATCAGTCATCACCTGCTATTTTCTTCTCAAATCTCCATAGGGATCATCATCATCATCATTGCATTCATCTCAAGAGACCCCAATCACATATCTTTGTCGCATGCTGCCAGGAGAGGTCAGGAGCTTCCATCAGGAGCCTCAAAATTAGGTTCATAGGTTTAGTCTTTGCCTTCAAAATCAAGTTCATAACCTCTATCACTTTTCTTTTTTTTCAAACCGCAATCACCGCAACATGTTCACCTCAATCACCACAACTTTTTGAAATAAGACTTCAGAGTTAGAGGTCTCCTCTCCTTCACCTTGGCAGCAGTATTATCCTTTCAGCGGGATTCACCCTCCATGGGTTATGGGCAAGAAGTTTTTGGAAAAATACCTAAGAAGAGAATCATTTTTTGTTGAATATTTAATGTTTATCATTTTTCAAATTTACATAAAAGGTGTTGATACAGTTTGTCCTCTCTCATTTCTCATATATCTCTCTTAATTTATCTTCAATTTTTCATATTTTCTCTTATGTATCTCAACTAATAATTTATGATCAATAATTTTTATCCTAATTAGTGTTCATAACTGTTTCATAATTCATATCTTAAAAATAAATAATTTTGTTATACTTCATCACTGATTGATATTCATAATTGATTTGGAGGTTATTATTCTATCTTCTAATTTATTTCATATGTTGGATTTCTTTTCTTTGAATTTTTTGAATTACATACTTTCTAATTAAGACATAATTGTTGTTGTGAGAAATATTTTCACGTATTGTTTCACGTAATATTTTCAATTTATTCTGACCCTCTCCATATTATTTTGGATGTAATCTCTAAATTGTTGCCGGTTGATAATTATCTCTTAATCATAATCATTCTGAAAGTCATTCATTGTCGATTTTCTCTAAATGTCACTCTGACGGAATGAATCGATGCGGTCATTAATTGCACACCAATTCGTGTCAAAATAAAGTCCAAACTTACCAATTTAATGATTTAATCACGAATTGAAGGGTATGATGATAAATAAGGGCTAAATCCACATGGAAATAAGGGATTTTTATAGATCTTTTGGAATTTGATAAAATCGAAAGATGAATTGAGGTGAGAAATTAGGGAAAATGATATTTTTTTTGAAAGAGCACTCGAAGGCGAATCCACGTAATCAAAAATCAATGAATTTGACTTTGATTTCGTGGAGAAATCGAAGATTGAATAAAGAGGATTTTTCAAAAACATAAATCGCGAAATTACCGAAATTAATACTGAAATCAAACTAAATTACTATCATAAATTATAAATTGATGATACATGACAAAAGATTAGAGGGAAAACACGTAATCTAACCCGAGATTGCGATCGAAATAATCCAATTAATTGCCAGATTCAAGGCTTTTTATTTTGCGATTTCGAAAACAATCTTCGGTGTTCAAGAGGCGAATTCTCCTTATTCGATCGACGAAATCTCACTTTCAATCACTCCGTGGATGCGGAAATTAGTCTAGCAGTGATTGGAATCAAGAGATTCAAGGATGGATGTGTTTATATAGATCATTTGAGCGAAATCATCCAAGAATACATCAAAATGACGAAGAACATCTCAATTTATAGTGATTTTGGGCGTAACCGTCTAATAAGGCGTTTCATCAGCGATCAACAGCTCTGATTGATCGCATTAATGCGAATCGTTCCCGTTAAGTCCCATCCGTTGGATCACAGATGGAGCGCTCAAATGAAGCCACGTGATCACACGTTATAAAACACTTTGAAACGCATCCGTTGGATCGCAATCGGACGCCTCAGATGCGTTTTCCAGCGTTTTAATCTCGACCGTTACAACTCTTGCGATCAACGGTCGAGATTAAGACAATCCGGTGAACCTTAATTTTGCCACGTATTCCCATCAAGTAAGTGAAGATCAACGGTTGATAAGGATCACATGCGATCGGACGCTCCTCACGATGCCACGTCGCCTCCTCATCGTAATCGTTGATCGCGATCTGATCGGACGACTCCGATCAGGCCATGTCACCTGCAGGTTATAAAATATTCATAAAATCGATTTTTAATTAGAAAAATTGATTTTAATTCTGGAAAATCCGTAGAAATTCATTAAAAATTCTGAAATTTTTTGAAAAATCCCTAAAAATTAGAAAATTAATAACTTTCAAAATAAAACTCCAAATCAATCCAAATTTCTTACATTAGATCAGAAATTTAATTATCTATCATTATAAAAAGACAAAATATTTAAATAACAAGAGAATAAATTATTATTCAAAAAATACACTCATGTATTCTTGAAAAATAAAACTTTAGGAAAATAAATGAGTGTATATAAACATTTTCTCTTATTATTTATTGTTAAAAACCTATTATAATATCAAATTTATATGGGAATAATTTATTCTAAAATATATTCTTAATTATGCATAATTATCCCTAATTTAGTGCATTTTGAGATTATAACTTAAAATTATATGAAATGATAGAAATGCACTCAAAGTATGATAACATGCATACAAATGGAATGTTTTATGCCTTATTTTGCATTAATAATCATGTATTATCATGTTAAGATTTCATGTTATCACTGTCTTTATTAACTCTTTGTCCAAGAAATTCTGATTTTTTTCTTGTGATCCAGAATTATTGTTAATATGATTACAACAGTTTGCACTTCAACTCGGAAAAGGAAAATGTGCTTTTGTGTTTTTTCTTGACAAGTGTTATGGTGACAAAATGATTATCATTTTCTTCTAAAATAATTCAGTATTTACGATGTTATTTTTTTTGTGATCATTATTGACTTATCATTTCATTATCTAGTTTCTATATCTATTCGATTATGTCTATATCTTATTTCAGTATTTGATTTATATTTGTCTCATATCTAATTTGTATCTTTGACAAAAAATTTATGTATTAAATATCATTTAATTTTTATTTTTATTATGTTTTTGATATTATATTTCCATTATATTGATAAGCATTAGAATGTCAAACAAATTCTGATTTTTTTCATGAGATGCAAAATTATCAAAATAGAAATTATCATCCAATAGGATATTTGGAATTTTGAATGGCCCACATTAGTTTCTAATTAATTTTTTCCTTTGAAATCTAATTTTTAACATATGTTTTAGATTGTCATCAATGGAATCAACTGGAGATGAGGTCTATTTCATTTAAGATTGATCTCTAAAAATTTAAGACTAATCTCTGAAAATTTAAGATTGATCTCTAAAAAAATATGATAATATCTTACTAATGCTATATTTTTTTTCTTTTGGATTGAATCAAACAATGCATCAACATTTGTTTCTACAAATGCTACTGCTACAAGCTCTTCACAATGAAGAAAAGCATCATCAGTCTTAGTACATTTCATGAAGATCATAAACAATGAGTATCTTTATAAAATTTACAAGGTAGCCACCCCATCAAAAGAGGTATATGTGAAGAGGGACAAAAATATTAGCACAATCAAGTTATGGAAGCACTTGGAAAATTTTTGTATTGAGATTTATAAGAAACTAAGGCCGTCAAATGCTCCTAATACTTTACTAGACTACTTCTCATAGACTTATAAATTTTCAAGCCAGAATTCAAAGCAGACAAAGAAAGAGTGCATAGATTTAATTGTTAATATAGATGAACCTTTTACGCTACATAATCATCCTCAATTTAAAATTTTTTGCACCTACCTAGTACAAGGCAAAGCAGGGATTCCTAGCCGCAATTCTGGAAGAAGAGTGATGGATAAACTATTTGAAGATGAAAGGGATAAGGTAAGAGAATTAATTCAACCAATTGAAAGGTGTCCCTTACAATAGACACTTAGACAACTACAAATAACATTGGGATTATGATACATTGGATTGATGATAAGTGGAGACTTCATGAACAAGTGTTCTTTATTGAGGAGTTGGGTGTATCACATCAAGGTACAATTTTAGAAAATGTGGTGCATCTTGTGTTGGAAGAGTACGATCTCACTCAAAAAGGTAAGTAACATTTTACCTTTTTTGTATTTTTAATCTGAAATCTATAAATATGAATTTTATGTTTTTTGTTAGTTTTTCATTATCACAACAGGTAATGCTAGCAATAACAAGACAATGGTGGCAAGCTTGGAAAAATTTTTGAGTGAGAGTGGATCGACATTCACCAAGAAATTCCATGTGCCATGTATGGCCCATGTTCTCAACCTAGCTTTTCAAGGAGGCTTGAATGAGTTGGGTAATTAATGGTTGATTTCATTATGTTTAGAAAGTGAGGATGTTGAAGATTGTGAAGAAGATGAAGTGAAAGTTACCTCACAAAAGCCATTTGGAGGAATTCTTCATTGGCTTCAAAAACTTGTTCTTGCGGCAAATAGTACACCATAATAAATTTATTAGTACAAAGATTTGTGCGAGAGGTATGAAATGTCAAACATAAACTTATTAACTCTAGATGTCCCCACTACGGGAATTTGACATATGTCATGATCATGATAACATTGGACAAGAGGAAGGTGTTGAATGCAATGATGACAACTTGTCTTAAAGATGATAAAGAAATTTATTTAATCATGTCAGAAGAGTGGAATATTATCAAAATTTATGCATATGAACTTCTAGCTTTCAAGGAGGCCATCAAGATGTTTTCTCAGTCAAAGGCCATTACATCGCCTAATGTTACTTCTATTTTTTATCTTTTGTTAAATCATCATAACACATCAATTGTTGCCTTTCTAATCCTTCTTAAGGTGTGATGGGAAGACCAATGAGCATAGAGAAATCAAGGGCACTCAAAGGAGCATATATTCTGATGAAAGCAAATTTACTTAATTACGAGTCACAAGTAAAAAGAAAGACAATTTTCTCTATCGCTAAAATGTTAGATCCATCTTTGAAACTTGAATATATTCCAACTAATGAGCAAGAGTATATCACAAAGACTTCTATGCATTTGCTTCAAAGTGAGTGATAACATGCATATTTAACTCTTATTTCATCATAATTAACTAGTGTTAATGCGTAATTTCAGTCTATATTATGCATATTATCATCTTAAAATGAAATTTTCTTCAATTTAAGGCCAAATGACTTAATTCCATAGTTTTTTTATCAATTGATCATTCTTATGTGTTTTAAGTGTGTTTGACCCTTTCAAGGGTCAAATCACTTGTGTTTGATCTCAAAAGTTTTGGTTTTAAAATATTTCAGAAATTTAAGTGATTGCATGAAGGTTTAAAAAGAGGAAGAAAAGAAGAAAAAAGATATTACGATTAAAAGAAGGAATTAACATAGTTGACTCTAGAAAGTCAACTAGGATCTAATTCCTTAATAATTCTATTTTATGTTTAATGTTTGATTTTAGAGCATATATTTGAAGAGGATCAAATTCTTGATCCAATGAAGAAAATTTCATGCAAAAAACAGTTCTAGAAATGAAGTTCTGAATTTTTTAATATTAACCATTTTTTTATGTTTCAGGGAAACTTTTCTGAATTTTTAGAAATAAAAACTCACAAAAGGGGTTCATTAAGTGTGGGACCAGCGCAATGCTTATGTGGTGATGTGGACACGTTACAGGACTACCTGGGTCGACACGGACCCACATGCACTAAGCGGATTGGGTTCACAGGTATAGTGGGCCCAGTATAAGGTAAAGATAAGGGGGCGTGATGATCTCAATTAAGCGTGTTTTTTGTCGTTGTTGTGTATATATTTCATGCAATAAAATTTATATTTCCTTACTTAGTATAGTGTAAGCAAGGGTCGAATCCACAGGGAGCTGAGGTAATGAGATTAGATATTCAAATAAAAGGTGAGAGAGCGTGGAAGAAGTGAGAGCTTGGAAAGAAGTGCAAACGTAAATGCGGCATGTAGAGACGAATATGAGTGATAGTTTTTAGGTTTCTTTTTTAATTAGGAGAGAAATATGAATTCCAATGGAAAATTAATGTAGAAAGAAATGTAATGGGGATGAGATGATGACAAGGCGAGAAGAGTGGTCGGCGGTAGCGATGGATCAACGAATCGATGTACATCGATAGGGAGAGAGAGTTGCAAGTCTTGATGATGTCAAAGCCACTACATTAAAAGAAAATAAGAAATAAAAATAAAAGGAAAATACAACTTTACTGTTTATGGAGATTCTGAACACAAGCAAGAACTCAATCCAAACCATCGCACAAACCCCGTCGGTGTGCCCGTCCTAGGCCGGGTGATGCTCGATCCGCTCGGATCACGATCTTTGCTTGCTCTTTTCTCCACTACAAGGTTGGGCATCAAATAATGCTCCTCCTTGGTTTTTGACCTCCTCTCCCTTTCCTTCTGGTAGCCTGGTGCTAAGAGAGAGCCAAAAAATGTAAGGAGAGAGAAAATGAAGGCTTTTATAGTGGATTCCTAGGGTTTGAGTGTAAAGAGGGGTAAAAGAGTCCAATTATTAAAAAAATTTTCAAGCTTGATTGTTTGATCTAAGGGTATGGATGGATAGAGGGTTAAAATATGAATCTAGAAATAAAATTTCAGCTCAAAACTCCATCTAGATCATGAGATATCATGATTTTAATTTAGAGAAATCATAGTCTTTGATTGAAAATAGTGTAGACTAGCATTTCTGTAAATTTTTTACTTCAAAAATTTCAGTAAATCGGAGGGGCATTTCTGTAATTTTTTACTTAAAAAATTCGGAATGTCATTTCTGTAAATTTCTGACTTCGAAAATCAGAGGGCATTTCTGTAAATTTTCACTTTTAAAAAAATCAGAGTAGCATTTTCGTAAATATGCTCAAAAATCTGAAAAGTCCCTAAAAAATTCAAAAAAATTCCAGAAAAATCCCTAAACTTAGAAATTGAATATCTCACAAAATACAACTCCTTTTTTCATGAAATTTTCTCCATTAGATCAAGAATTTAATCCTCTATCTTTTCATCCCAAAATATCTAAAAATTAAGGTCTCATTTAATAAAAATTAAGCTTGGTCCAACCTCCTTAAAAATAAGGAGATTGGCCCAATATTCACTCTAAATCAATTTTAGATTAACCTAAAAATATTATGATGATCCCTTTACCAAATCCAAACCTCATTTGCCACATTTCATAACAATATGGTTGTCTTGGTGTTCAAATTTATAAGAGAGTTGTTTCCTCTTATCGTCATCCATATCCATGCTTTCCTAGTTGCATACCTATGTCCCTATATTCACATAACTCATAAAAATGTGAAAATTCAACCACTTGACTTTGAAAGAGTCAAATGAGGTTAGTCTTATAGTATAAGTAATTAAAAAGAATGGTGCATGATATGACATATCTATTTTTTTACCAAATTAGCACTAAATAGATGCAAGTTGAGTATATGCGTGGAATGAAATGATGAGTGCAAAAATACCATAAAAAGATGATAATGTGCATTATATGACTAAGAATTATGTGTTAAAACCCATTTATAATGATGAAAATGAATGCATCAATGACACGTTATCAGGGTGTCATAAGGTCCATAGGGCAACGCAAAGGCTTAAGGTCGTTCCCCCTTATAAAGGCATCAAAACCCATTTATTTCTTCTATGTGGGACTAAATGAGTCTTTATATTTGCAGGTGACATGGCACCGTGTGGAGTGTTAGATTAAAGCGCGCGAATCGGCGCGCACTGATCTGGTAGATTTCGGTCCACCAGATCGCGATCAAACGCACGTGCTAAAATCAAAGCAGTCAATTGCATTAGTAATATCTAACGGTCGTGATTTAATGTTGCACTTGGCGGATCATGGAATGACAGGCGGCTACCTATGGACGCACCGATGAAGATTGAATGGTGGAAATCAAGGAATAGTGAAGCCCTCGTCGTGGGATCGTGGTCTACTTATTGTGCGCTACACGGCTTCATCTGAGCCATCCAAGCTCTTTAAGTGAAATGGATGGCTTGGATTTAAATCAGGGAAATTGCTTATATAAATAGATGTTCTCTCTTATGGAAATGTAACTTTTACAAAAATTAAGCATTTTTGGAGGAAGATCTTGAGTTCTTCGTGATTCTCTTGCATCCTAGACTCAATCGCGCATGAATTGAGACAAGTAAATCACGAACATTGTAAGAAAACGTTTGGAAACCACCCCTTGAACGCCGAAAGTATGTCGAAGAAGGAATCAAAGAAATTAATAGCAATCAAAGCAATTTGAGGCTCAATCATCACAACAATTAGGTTAGTAATGTGATTCCTTCATGATCCTCACTTTCTAGATAGTTTATATTAGATTTAGATAGTTAATTAGAGTTTAAGAATCAAAATTTCTTCATTTTTGCCCAAATTTTATCGCTGATTTTTTCTGATTTCCGAACAACAATTTCTTCCTGATCTTAAGTCCAATTCAAACGAATTTTATTTCATTGGATTTCTTTTTCAATCAGCTTTCTGTGGATATCTGATTCGTCAATTTTTCATCAAGGTTTTTTATTTGTCTTTTGACCAACTAGTGTTCAAAATTAATTCGAACTTGGGAGTTGACTTTTCGAGGGCTATTACTACAAATATAGAAGGTGAAATTTGTCAATTTTGGTATCTTTGGATGTAATCCTTCTATGCATAGGTAAATTGCTAGGCTTAGATATCATTTGATTCGACAAATTTATGGATTTTGACCAAAACCTTCATTTCGGTGATTTTTGTGCTTATTAATTTTGGAAAAATCATAGTAAATCCAATTCTTCTCAAAAAATCACGATCTTTATATCAAAATTCTCATCTTTCTCTCTAGTTTCTAAAAATATAATTTTTGTAATATTATCTCACCTTTTTCTTCTCTGATTTTCCATAAAGTCAAAGTCAATGCTTTGACTTTGACTTTGACTTTTCTTCTCCAAGCATTTTTCAAACTTCTTAAAATATCTTCTCTTATATATTAGTATTATGTCCTTTGATTATATAGCATATTCATTTCTTAAAAACCCTAATTAGACTTGAGTTGACTGAGTCAACTCTTTCGATAAAAAGTCAATCGTGCTCTCTGTGGATTCAACCCGATCTCATCGTTGTACTTGATTTCTGATTTGTAATCATCATGAGTTCAGAATTAGAAATATTGTATGACTGACGACCGTGTGTTTCAACGACTGCACTCATCGTATGTCAGTGAGCCATTATCCAATACTTCTACAACTTTTTCGAAAATGATGGTTGAATTGATGAAGTGTAAAAAGAAGAAGAACATAAACATCTTATTAGAAAAACTAATATTTGATAAAATATTTGATTATTTTTAGGACTCTCAAGTTGAATGTTCTCATCTTAATGCTCTAGAATGGTGGTGTAAAATTGGGTTTGAAAAATATCCACGACTTGCGATGTTAGTAAAGGGGTTTCTCTCAGTTTGTCCTTCAAGCTCTCCATTAGAGCGTATATTCTCATCATAATAGGAGATTGTAAAATACAAAAGGGAGAAATTATCACGAAGAACTATATCTATTTTGATGACCTCAAAAACATGGGGTAAAAAGGATGAAGCCGATAGTGATGAAGAAGAATTTGGTGAAGCTGCAAACTAATTTTCATGTTGTTATGCTTTCTTCTTCTTTATTTCAAATCAATAAATTTTATTGCTAAGGTTTTTTACTATGAATTTTATTTTATTTATTAATAGAAGTTGATATGTTTCTCTTTTCATGTACGCATATACATGGTCAAGAGAGATCTGAGATCGAGACCATGACCGAGACTGAGATCGAGACCAAATTAAGATATGGACCGAATGGTGTGCCAAAAATGGGACCGTGACCGAGATTGCCCAACCCTACCTATGGGCATGAAACTCAATTTCTTAATCAAGTTAAATGGATACTTGATTGATTAACCTATATTTTGATTAATCTATAGCTCATTAGTGAGGCTGACCAATACATGTTATTGAGTTTGTGGAGTTATTAACTAGATAGGAGTGTGGGACAAGAGGGACATACATATAAATTTAATATTTTTTAGTCATCTTTTTTAGGGCTTTTATAAAAAATTTCACAAAACCTAATGTCTATAAATAAAAGATGGGTCCCCATCCATATGGGTGCCCATGCTAGGCTTTGTGGAAGACCTTTCCCTTTCTTCTCTTCCCCTCTAGAATTATTTTGCCCCTCCTATTTTTCTAGTTAGACTAGATGGACAACATATTTTCATGGATCTCAAGGAGCATTGTAGATGTTTCAAAGGGGATCCAATAATTTAGAGATCATGTGGATACTGCTAGAGTCTAGACATTTGAAAAACTTCAAAAAAATCTTCTAAGGAACCCTATAAGTGTAGATTTTGATTTGCACTAGATGATAAGATCATCACTTCATGATACCCTATGTTTTGAAAATTGGATTTTTTTTTATTACTTTCCCTTTCTTCACTCTCATTGTGTGATCAAAGTGATATCCGATTCACTTACACTATGACGGAACGAATTGATGCAGTCGTTGATTACACACCAATTCATGTCAAAACTAATACCAAACTCACCAATTTTATCAAATAATCACGATTTTAGGAGTATAGTGGTGAATAAGGGTCGATTCCACGGAGAATTAGGATAATTTCATATGATCTTTTGAAATTCGATCAAATCAGATGATGAATCATCGTGAGAAATTAGGGAAAATTAATATATTTAGAAAGAAAACTTAAAAAGATAAATTCATGGAATCAAATATCACTGAATTTGGATCAAGATTCACGGAGAAATCACGAAAAACCTAAATTGACTAAAATTATGATTTGAAATTAAAATCTAAAGCTATACGAAGAAAGATTAGGATGAAATACGATCTCTAACCCAAGAATGCGCTCGAATTGATCCACTTTATTGATGAATCAAAGGCTTGTTATTCCAGAATTCAAAAAACGATCATTGATGTTCAAGAGCTAATTTCTTCCTATTCTCTCAACGAAATCTCACTTTCAAGCTCTCCGTGGATGCGAAAATTGATCTAAAAGCAATTAGAAGCAAGAGATTCAAGGGATTTGGTGTCTAAACAGTTCGATTACTCGGATTGCCCTTGAATACTTTACAATTTCAAAGAGCATCTCTATTTATAGGACGAAATGAGTGTAACCGTCCGATCGAGCATTTAATCTTCCATTAACGGCTCTAATGAAAACGCTGGATTGTGAATCATTACAGTTAGGTCCTGGCTCTTGGATCATAGATGAACTGTCAAGATGAAGCCATGTTAAGCGCGTTATAACTAACGCATCAAACTGTCGCCGTTTGATCTTGATCCGACGCTCCAGATGCATTTTTCGGTTTTAATCTTAGGCTGTTATAACTCAGATCGATGGCTGAGATTAAATCATTTTAAAATGATTCATCGACGAATAGAATTGCATCACGTACCCCCTCCCCCCCCCCACTGCCTTAAGTGACGATTGACGGTCACGATTAATTGCGCGATTGAACGCTACACGTGCTGCCACGTCACTTGCGCAAAAAAAAATGTTATGTAAATCAAATAAATCAATTTTAAATTTATAAAAATTTATAAAAATTCAGAAAAAATCTAAAAAACTCCTAAAAATTATAAAATTCATATCTTTTAAAATATAGATCTAAATTAATCCAAATTTGTTTCATTGGATCAGAAATTAAATTATCTATCATTCTAAAAAGTCAAATTTAATAAATAACAAGATAATAAATTTCTATTAAAAAATACACTCATTTCATTTAGATTTTAAAACTTAGAAAAATATATGAGTGTATATAAAATGATTTCTCTTATTATTTAACCTTAAAAACTAAGTATAATCTCAAGTAAAGATGGGTTATGAAAAGTATTATCTTTAATTCATCATAATTAACGCTAAATTAATGCATTTTGATATTATAATGCATTTTTCATAGAATGATAGATAAACACTAAAAAATATGATAACATGCATAAGAATGGAATGTCTTATGCATTAATTTGCATTAATAATCATGTATTTTCATGTTTAGTTTGCATGTTATCACACTAAAAATATCAGATTTTTTTAGGATCCCACCATCTCATTTATGGATAGACTCTATTTATTTGAGTTCATTGTTCTCTAACTATATAGTAGTTATTCTAATAATACCACAAACTATTCAAAATTTTATATATGTTTAATTAGATTAGAAAATTCACTCCATGGAGTTTGACAATGACAGTATCCCTCTTGACTTCATATAATCTCCTTTATATTTGATAATTGGACAATCTAATTTTAGGCTTATTATCTTTCTTTATTTTTAGTAGTAGACTTATACCATAATATTTATAAGATTTCACCTTAATCACAAATAACTAAGTATATGATTGAAGAAGAGGTTAAACCACAAGAGGAAGGTTATTAGATCTAAAGTTTTAATGTGTGAAAATGTCCAAAGATTATGGGCGAGAAAATTAAATGACACCAATGAGAAAAGTGAGATGAATGCAATGGGATACTTTTGAATGCCCAAATCCCATTTATGATTGGAAATGAATATCAAGAATCAAATTTTAAGATTAAGAATCAAAATGAATTTATATGGGTTTATGATTGGAAAAACTAGTCCTAGATTGAAATAAAAGATCCTAATCTCCTTTTTTATTGAATCTTGATCCTAAACTCACTCTAGCCATGCACTGGCTTTGATCATTTTTCAAGAGGCTATACACTCCTTTTATTCAGACTAGGCATCTTGCATCCAACATAAAGAGTGAAAAGAAAAAGGAAGAAACTCACTAAAAAAGGATGACCTTAACAAACAAAAAATTGATGACTTATCAATCCTCTATTGTTTGACTAGCCAATGCTAGGAGGAAAAAATAAATTGTGAAAAAAAAGCTTTTTTCCACTCCTTTTTATAATCTAAGGATAGCAATGGATAGAGTGTAAAAAGACAAACAAATCTAGAAAATTTTAGCTTAAACTGCTTTTGGATTGTCTTATATCAAAGCCTTAAAAATGGAGTACATCTAGTTGTCAATCTCTTTTCCTCTCCTTTTTGGCATTTTCAAATCATGTTTAATTTTGCATCAGCATCAAATCCTAAAAGTGTAAAAAAATTTGGCATGAATCTCTAGTAAAAAAATTGTGATGGAAACTAATGTTTTGAAATGCCACCCCTTGTCATTGGCACCATCATTCCCTAACATCATACGTCTGACCTAATAGAAAGAAAAAAGATCTCATTAACTCATAATGCCACAAATCATTTTCAATGGCCAATGATTATTGCATCAAATGATGATCGTTATAATGTCGTGTCCTAGTTACATAAGTTGCATGGAAAATTAATTTGCATACAAACTTGTAAAATAAAAATTTCTAACTTTAAAAATTATTTTCTTGATTATTTTGATGTCAAAAAAATCCCAAAAATACCAAAAACCTAGAAAAAAATTCTTAAAAAATAAAATTAATTATTTTAAACATTCATAATATGCATTTATAATCATTTTCATGGAAATAGGTGCATAAAATGCATGATATTAATACATTGTGTGTGATCAATAATCATGGCAAATTGTGGTATTTCAAAAAACTTAATTGATGAATCTACCATTTGATGGAAAAATAAAAATTCATACCCCCATTTATCGAATGATAAAAATAGTTCATAATTAAACTACCACATAGAGATCAAAATAAATATGTGATATCACTTAAAGATTAGTGTATATGGACACAAGATATCCCCAATAGAACTAAATAACCACATCTTACTCACTTTTCCATTTTAGGTAATAAGTGAAAGTTCCTTTGTATGATGATATGCAAGCATTGAGTTAGTCATAAGTGTGTTCAACTAACGATAGTTGATCTCTAATTCTCTCCTTCACAACCACAAATCGGATTTCAATGTCCTTGCAATAAATCAATTTCTTTCTATTTTATTAGAACTTAATTGTAGCTTCCTAATATAACTTTAAGGATTTTTGTATAAATTCAACAACTCTCAAATATGAAGTGAAGGTTCTTATCCATATGGCTTGCAAGGATGTAAGGAAACAAGCCAAATAGTCAACTTCCATGGTGGATAATATTAGTGTCTTCTATTTGGTACTAGACCATGCGAAAGATCCCCAAAACTATGAAAACATAACACATCGTGGATTTCCTATGATCAAATTATCCAACAACCTCCAAAACATTTGTTGACCTATACCAGCACATTAGATCTTAGGTTCCTTACAGATATCATAAAATTAAATCTTTAGCTTGCAGATGCATCATTCTAGGTTTTTGAAACCTTCCAAGATATCCCATGATGATGATAAATCTAGAGAAGTACAAGTTTGGGCGTAATTTAGAGATCCAACAATGGTAGCATACACTTCCCCCCATATCACATGTCTCTTTGAATCCAAATGAGGTCTAACGAAGCAAATCCACGAGGTCGTTGAAAACATGCAGACACATGTCAAAATATTTACCAAACTCACAAATTTAGATAAAAAATCACGAATTAGATAGTATATAGGTGAATAACGGTCGAATCCACGGAGAATTAAGGTATTTTTTATGTATTCTTTGAAATTCGATCAAATCGGACGATGAAATGAGGTGAAAAATTAGATATTTTAATAGATTTGAAAAAGAGAATCAAAGGCGAGTCCATGTTATCAAAAATCACAGAATTTGGATCAAGATTCGTGGAGAAATCAACGAGCAAAGTTTAGAGAGAAATTCGGATAGCAAAGGTAGAGAAAACCAAAATTAAAAAAATTGACTAAATCTACGATTTAAAATTGAAATCTAATGTTATAGAAAGAAAGATTAGGATGAAAACACAATTTCTAACCCAAGATAGTGCTCAAATTGATCCAATTGCTCGCTGGATCAGAGGCTTTTCATTCCGTGAATTCGAAGACGATCGTTGACGTTCAAGAATCAATTTCTCCATATTCTCTCAACGAAATGTCACTTTCAAATACTCCTCGGACGCGGAAGTGAGTCTAGAAGCAAGGGGAAGCAAGATATTCAAGTATTCTGGTGTCTAGACAGTTCGATTACTCGAATAATTTATATCATTGAAGAACATCTCAATTTATAGGGAGAATTAGGCGTAACGATCGGGGTCAGCATTTAATCTTCGATCAACGGCTTTGATGAAACAAATATATATATATATATATATGAATTGTTACCCTTAAACAGAGTCTGTTGGATCAAAGATGAACTGTTGAGATTTCGCCACGTTGCACGTGAAGAAGAAACACGTGAAACACTCACTGTCTGATCTTGATCTGACGGTCTGGATGTGTCCACTAGTCCATCGAATGGTTTTAAACTCAGTCGTTATAACTCCTTTGATGAATGGCTGATATTGAATCGATTAAAAATGATTTGTCGATGAATCGTGGTGCGCCACGTACCCCTTGTCTTAAGTGAAGATCAACGGTTTTTTTAACGGGCGAATTGGACGCTCCACATAACGCCAAGTCACTTGCGCATATAAAAATAGAAAAATAGTCCCACATCACGAAAAATGAGACGAAAGCGCGTGTATATAACTCATGTGTACATAATGAGATAGCGAGAATCTTGAAAAGGGTGCTATCTCATTATTCATACACACACACACGCACATGAGCGCACGCGCGGACACGCGCGCACATGTACACGTGTGTGACATGCGACGTTCTCATACGCCGTCACATGGTGCCACTATTTTTTCCGCGCTACATCAGATGCCATATCAGCACGCGAAAAGAAAAATAATTATATATTCATTTTAATTCAAAAATAAATCCAATTAAATTCATAAAAAAATTCAGAAACATCCCTAAAAATTAGAAAAGTTCGAAAACTCCAAATTTGTTTTGTTGGATCATAAATTTAAATTATCTATCATTCTAAAAGGTCAAATTCAATAAATAACAAGATAATAAATTATTATTTAAAAAATACACTCATTTCTTTTAGAATTTAAAACTTAGACAAATAAATGAGTGTTTAAAAAGTATTTTCTCTTATTATTTAACATTAAAAACCTTATTATAATCTCAAATCAAAATGGGGATAATCTAATCTTAAAATATTTCTCTTAATCTATCATCATTATCCCTAAATTAGTACATTTTCATATTATCACTTTATTTTCATAGATTAATATATAAAGACTAAAAATTATGATAACATGTATTAAAATAAAATGTTTTATGCCTTAATTTGCATTAATAATCATAAATTTTCATGTCTAATATGCATGTTATCAAGGTTCTCATAATTTTCTTTGCTTTTCACCTTTAATAGTAGGCACTTTGCCTAGAGAACAGTTTTCCATTGAGAACCTTTTTCAAAAATATTCGATGTAGGGCTTTTGGGATAGCCCAAGAATCCCAAATGACCTATATGATGAATCTCTATGCCAATAACATAATTAGCTTCACCCTTGTTCTTCATACCAAAGCTTTCACATAGAAAATTTGTGTTTTGCTTTAACAAGCCAATGATTGAACTAGAAAGTAAAATATCATCTAGGTATAACACAAGCACTGTCCATGGACTTCAATTTTTCTTTAGGTATATACATTGATCTAAAATAATATACTTGATCACAAAAGACATGATAACCTTCATTAAATTTGAAGAACCTTTGTCTTGACACTTGCTTGAGTCCATTAATTGCTTTCTTTACCTTTGACCTCAAATTCTTGAATTACTTCACGTATACTCCACCCCTTAATTCACTAAGAAAAGCCATTTTCATATTCATTTGATTTAGTTCTAAATTGAAATGAGATACAAAGGTCATGAATATTCAGAATGATCATGTTGGAGACACTCGAAGATAAGTTTCATAAGTCAATGCCTTCTCTTTGTGTGAACCTCTTTGGCACAAGTCTTATATTATATATTTCAACTATGCCATCATGATTTAATTGTCTCATGGACCCATTTACAATAGAGTGGTTTCTTTCCTAGAGGTAACTCAACAACTTCCCAAACTTGATTGCAATCTATGGATACAAGTTCTTCCTTCATATAATTTAACCATTAATCACTATTCACTCGAGTAATGGTTTGTGAAAATGCAATGGGATCATTTGCCCCTTGACCCATGCCTTCACTTGATAGATATATCACAAAGGCAAATGAAATAGCTAATTTCTTTTTACTACTTGGTCTTCTTAGATTAGACTATTGATCTTGATGTAGATCCCAACAAGATGAATCTAGGATTGGCTGAGACGGTTTTTCATATGGTTGTTCTAGAATAGACATGTTTACCCCTTGATTGTTGTGCAATGTTAGAACACCATAAAGAAAATCAACCTATGTCTCATGATTAGGAAAGACATCATTGCCCTCACTTGAGCTTAATTGAGATACGATAGTATCTTCATGAAACTCCTCGAAAACAAAATCCATAAGGATGTTCCCACTAACACAATCATCCTCTAAGAAGCTAGACCTATATGTTTCAATGAATCTTGTGGCATGTGTAGGACAATATAATATATATATCCTCTCGACTTCTCTAGATAGCCGATGAAGTAACCACTGACTATTCTTGGATCTATAGACTTCTCATGTGGATTGTAATGTAGCTTCAGCTAGAAAAATTAAATGTGCATATAACTTAAAGAAATGTATGTCCACAACTCATGAGTTTTCTTTATGAACTTTTTTGGAAAACTATTTAGCATATGTGCTAGATTTATAGCTTCCCCACACATGAGACTAGTATATTCCACATTGAGACTAGTAAAGTAACTCATCATGGCCCTAACCACTTATTTAAGCATGTGATACCATCTCTTTACAAACCCATTCATGTTGGGTTTGTTAAGGTCTAAACCTCAACAATTTCTGCAAAGTTTTGATCAAAACATCAAACGCAACAGAAGACTGATGAATCGAACATTCAACAAAGTTAAAAAAACAAAGAATATAGAATTTCATGATCCATTCTAGGTGATCCTATGATTTCGTATAGAAAAAAATTAATACTCACAGGGATCATCTAAAGGAGTGCTTGAAGTCGTTCAAGCGTCTAACCTCTAGCAATATCTACACAGTCGCTAGACAATTAGATCTCCTCTTAAACACTCATCATCATGAGAGGAAGTGAAGAGAGGAGAGAGTTTTTCACTAGGTTCTAATGGATACCTTTGTTATCATCATTCCCCCCATATTTATAGACTTTAGCAATATAAAATTTTCATAAAGACTCTTATATTTATGTCTATATTAATCAATTCCCATTGACCATGTATATATGTGATCATTTAGGTCTTGGGATCTAAGGTCGATAAGTCTTCCAAAATTTTGATCAAAACATCAACTTCAACGAAATACATTGAATCGAGTGTTTAAAATACCAAGGCAGCAAGAATAAATGATTCTATCATCTAGTATGTATGAGAAAACATAGTTACAAGGTTCACTTGAAGGAGTTATTGAAGCTATTCAAGTGTCTAGCCTCTAACAAAATCTACTCGATCGCCGGATGGTTGGATCTCCTCTTCAAAACTCTTCACCAACAGAGAAAAATAAGAAAGAAGAGAATTATCATAAAGCTTTCATAGGCACCTCAAGTTGTGATCATTCTCCCCTTATTTATAGATATTTGGTATATATATTTTTCATACAAAATTTCACAATTAGGTCTATATCAACCAACATTCATTAACTTTATGTGTGTGGCCCTCTATGTCTTGTATCTCACTAGTTAATAACTCTATTGATCCAATAACACTTTATTAGTCAACATTTATTATTTATTTACATCAACATATAAATTAATTAGTCAAATATTAATTTAACCCAATTCATAGGTTGAGTTTCTGTGAGGGTTGACTTGGTCAACTCTCTATTCTAGAAGCTTCTGGAATCTTCTAGATGTTTCTAGAATCTTCTAGAATATTTAATGCTTCTCCTAGAAGCTTGTGGAGTCTTCTAGATTACCCTAGAAGATTATGGAAGCTTGTGGAACTTTCTAGATGGTCTAGAAAGTTATGGACATCTTCTAGAGAGAGTCTCTAGAAGCTTCTAAGGAGCTCTATAAAAGGAGGAGCTCACTTCAAGCTTAAAGCAACCTAAAAGGAAGCAACTCAAGAGCATCCTAAGGGAGTGAAATTCTTGTGACGGAAGGGTCAAGCTACTTGGATAGTTGGAGAAAAGAGAGAGGGCAACATAGCATCTTTGAAAGAAGCTTTGTGAAGAGGTAAAACTAAGTGTGGCTCTTCTTGTTGGTTAGTCCCTTTAGTAAACTTGTTCTCTTTCCTCCTTTTGTCCTAGCTATTTTGGACCTCTATTGTGAACATTTATCATCCCATTTAAGAAGGTTATTTTTCTCCAATTTTTTAGTTGGTTTTGTCTAATCTCATCCCTCTATTCTTGGTGGATACTTAAGCTTAGTTGAATACATATTTTAGACTCCTTTATTCTAAAGATCCTCAACAGTTTCTAACCCGTTCGATGCCAAGCTATACCACGTAATCTAGGAGATATCGAGTATATAAGAACTCTCTTATGAAACCTTAATGTCATCGATTATCATATATATATATATATATATATATTCCTTCATTGCATGATACTCATTAATTACTTAGGATATGATCAGTTTTCAAACCCTAATCGCTCACTCAAGTTAGTATTAATGCATGTAGGAAATCATCGCAAACTTCTTCTCCAATATTTCTACGACATTGGCAAAAGATTTCATCGCATTTTGATGATCTCGATCACGCATGTTTTCTGTCGTTGTTGTGTATCGATTTCATGTAATAAAATTTATATTTCCTTACTTAGTATAGTGTAAGCAAGGGTCGAATCCACAGGGAGCTGAGGTAATGAGATTAGATATTCAAATGAAAGGTGAGAGATCATGGAAGAAGTAAGAGCTTGGAAAGAAGTAAGTGCAAAAGTAAATGCGGCATAGAGAGAAGAATATGAGTGATAGTTTTTAGGTTTCTTTTTTAATTAGGAGAGAAATATGAATTCTAATGGAAAAAAATGAAGAAAGAAATGCAATGGGGATGAGATGATGACAAGGTGAGAAGAGTGGTATACGTTAGTGATGGATCGACGAATCGATGTGCAGCAATAGGGAGAGCGAGTTGCAAGTCTCGATGATGTCAAAACCACTACATTAAAAGAAGATAAGAAAGAAAAATAAAAAGAGAATACAACTTTACTATTTATGGAGATGATGAACACAAGCAAGAACTCAATCCAGATCGTCACACAAACCCCGTCGGTGTGCCCGTCCTAGGTTGGGTGATGCTCGATCCGTTCCGATCATGACCTTTGTTTGTTCCCTTCTCCACTACAAGGTTGAGCATCAAATAATGCTCCTCCTTGGGCCTTGACCTCCTCTCCCTTTCCTTCTGGTAGCCTGATGCTCAGAGAGAGCCAAAAAGTGCAAGGAGAGAGAAAATGAAGGCTTTTATAGTGGGTTCCTAGGGTTTGAGTGTAAAGAGGGGTAAAAGAGTCCAATTATTAAAATCATTTTTTTCAAGCTCACTTATTTAATCCAAGGATATGGATGAATATAGGGTTAAAAGATAAATCTAGAAATACAATTTCAGCTCAAAAATTCATCTAGATCATGAGATATCATGGTTTTAATTTAGAGAAATCATAGTCTTTCATTGAGATAGTGTAGAGTGACATTTCTGTAAATTTCTGACTTCTAAAATTTCTGTAAATTGGAGGGGCATTTCTATAAATTTTCACTTTAAAAATTTGAGTGGCATTTCTATAAATTTCTGACTTCAAAAATCAGAGGGGCATTTCTGTATATTTTCATTTAAAAAAATTAGAGTGGCATTTTCATAAATATGCTCAAAAATCTGAAAAGTCCCTAAAAATCTAGAAAAATTCCAGAAAAATCCCTAAACTTAGAAATTGAATATCTCACAGAATACAACTTCTTTTTTCATGAAATTTTCTCCATTAGATCAAGAATTTAATCCTCTGTCTTTTCATCTCAAAATATCTAAAATCATGAGAAAAAATTAAGGTCCCATTTAATAAAAATTAAGCTTGGTCCAACCTCCTTAAAAATAAGGAGATTGGCCCAACATTCACTCTAAATCAATTTTGGATTAACCTAAAAATCTTATGATGATCCCTTTACCAAATCCAAACCTTATTTACCACATTTAATAAAAATATGATTGTCTTGGTGTTCATATTTAGTAGAGAGTTGTTTCCTCTTTCCTCTTATCATCATCCATATCCATGCTTTCCTACTTGCACACCTATGTCCCTACATCCACATAACTCATAGAAAATGTGAAAATTCAACCACTTAAATTTGAAAGTGTCAAATGGGGTTAGTCTTATAATATAAGTAATTGAAAAGAATGGTGCATGATAGGACATATCTATTTTTTTACCAAATTAGCACTAAATAGATGCAAGTTGAGTATATGAGTGGAATGAAATGATGAATGAAAAATATATCATAAAAAAATGATAACGTGCATTATATAACTAAGAATTATGTGTTAAAACCCATTTATAATGATGAAAATCAATGCATGAATGACACGATATCACATCTTGACCACATGATCATTCCTTAAGTCAATCTCATCAAATACCAAGGGTAAACTATCTCATCTTGACCACATGATCATTTTTTAGGACTTCATGTCATATCCAAAATATGACGTTTTACAGATCTAATGGCTATAGATATGTAAGTCAAGTCAAAACACAAACATATATCCACAAGATGTCATTGGTGTCTCAAGTCAAAGGACCACATACACAATCATGATATGAATAAACCTGATTGACATTTTGACAAAATAACATTTAGGGATTCATACGGATGGTGTCTCTACATGATGCTCGTAAGATTAGCTATACTATGATTAGATGGTCTTACTTTTCCAAATCATTTAATATCCTTCTCGAATATCCCACAAATAGGAATTTATATAACATATTTTTAAAAACTAGTGATCACTATAATATCATCTCATCATAATTCACTTAGTCATTGCATGTGCTCATAAACTTCATTGTAAACCTCGCACAAGAATGATAGTGAATCAAATTTTATTTCAATAGATATCAACGAAAGATGAAAGTATATTTGGCTTATAGGCTATATAATATTGATTAGGGCTTGAGTTACATTTTACATACTAGGTTACTATGCCATGTTCTTAAGAAATAATGTTAACAATTCAAACATTTGTCCCTTCTTTGTGTGTCTGTCATAGCACTCACAACTTCTATCTAATCCTTGACAGGTTTCCCTAGTTTTTTCTTACCTCTCTATTAAAATCCTTTAACATGTCAAACACCTCAAATTTTTTTCATGTATGGGGTAAAGATACATGTACTTTGAATACTCATCAATAAAGGTCAGGAAATACTTTTGGCCTATAAAACATGGACAAAAGGCCCAAAAATCATTTTTACGAATCCAATCTAACATGCCTTCAAATTTTATGACATTTCTTCTTGAGTATGTTGGTTTTATTTGCATTGGAGAACAAGTTTTGAGATTTGTGGAATCCAAAGATTCCAAAAGATCTTCTTTCACTAATCTCTCCACCCTCGCTTGGGATATGTGTCCTTAACCTTTATGTCATAAAATTCCATTAGTATCTTTATTCATTTTCCTTTTTTCATGCATAATAGAGGAGCATTTTTCGAAGAACCATTGACTTAAATATACATCGATTACAACAGTCCCAATGGGTATGCTTCCCCATATTAAAGGCATACATGATGTGTCAATCTTGACATGATAAATGTCTTTAAATTATTTGGAAACATCTATCAAATTTATTTGAAACGATGGACCACAAAAGTGAAGAGCATTTATTTCTCTGATGGATTCCCTCAAAATTAAGGTGCCTAATTGGTCTAAGGTGATTCTCTTCTCCCCCACTAACATTACAAGAGAATGCATTTGGTCTCTCCAAATGTCATACAATTCACAATCAACTAGAGCTGCCTAACTAGGAATCCCTTCAAGGTTGTCAAAATGTGCGCATTTGAACCAAAAATCAATTTAAATTTGAGTCATGGCTCATGAAAGAAACTTTGTGACCTATATTCTATTTGACTAGCCATTCCTTGCCATTAGGTCATTCCTTATTGAGATTACAAATGTTTCTTTAGAAAAAACATTTGTCCAAAGATTTCTTGGTCTCCTTGTCTTTTGATCGACATTTCTGTATACTAAGAATGACCTTGTTCATTATATTCATCCTTGCATGAAAACTGGCAGCCTGCTTATCTTGATCTTGAACACACTTGATCATAATTTCATTTATTGGTCATCCATCCTATGTGTGCAATGTGAGGCTTTAATTAGAGGACATTTGATATACTTTAACCTTGAACAAATCAATTAATGTTCATCCTTATACGTCGATTTCCATAACATGTTTTTTCTCTATACCCTTATATGCCATTTGCATAACACATTATAAAAAAATTAAATAATACATTAAATCTATATAATTTAGTCCAATATATGCTTAAAATTTCCCATTCCCTTTGAATTCAAGTAATAGTAATGAACTAAACAATAATAATTTTCTTGAAAAATGATAAAAACGGATTCAAACTTACCTCATTATTTGCAGCAGCATTATAATATTCAAAATTATCAATGAAATAATTTCATGTAGTAAAATACTTCCCGGGAAAATTAACCTTCACTTTCGTTTTTTTTAATTTATGTTGATGATGTCAGTATAAAAGACTATGACATCATCATGCCATGATGATGTCATGCCCTGGAAGGGCGTACTGGTGCGCCGCCTATCGGACGGTGCAACCATCGTTTCGCACGCCGAATCGGTGCGTGGCTCTAGCAGGCGGTGCAATCATCGTTTCGCACGACGAATCGGTGCGCCGCCCTAACGGGCTGTGCAACTGCGGCCTTGAGGTAGACCCGGTGCTGCCGCCAGAGCGGTGCTGTGCCGACAGGCGTGAGCCTCCACCCCTTTTTTTTGCTGCCCTATGTTTGCCACCGACAGCAAATCCCCGGCACATGCGGCGACCACGCGCCGTACATCGACATAGAATCGATTACTTAGCCGGCCGCCATCGCGCTTCGACATCTCTCCGTGTTGAAACGGAGTTACTGCGCGTAGGGCCTCCAAAGCAGCCGACATAAGTGCGCGTTCTCCACACTTTTCGCCATGAGAGAAGTGGCAGTGTTTGAGCTAGCGCACGACTGTGGGGCATCACGCCGCCCAAGCATATCAATGTTTGATTATCTCACATTAACCTGCCAAACACTGTCAAAGCAAATGTGTAGCGTCGCGGGAAGAAGCCTCAGGCCACCTTCTCACTTTCGGATGGAGTGCGGCGTGACAATCCACTCTTCTATGCACTTAGAAGCGGGCTCCCGCCCGACGCCGGTGCAGTTCAGCAATGTCATTGAATGCAGAGATTCCGGGCAGAAATTTCAGTCAAACTGTAAAGACCGTGGAGAGGATCTCGCCACTGGATGGCCAGTAAAAAAAAGGTCTTCGTCGTGGAAGAAGAAACAAGAACAAGCCTGCTTAGATACCACTCGATGAATATCAGCAATAGCAAGCAACATGCAGAACAATGAAGACTGCCCCTTGACCTTCTACTTGTTTTATCCCAACGATCAGAACCTCTCTCCTGTGCGTGGAGTCTCTCGGTTCGAGCTCGTTAATCTGCTGTGCTAAAATCCTCACGGACGATTACATGACAGTGTCGTGATTTTCCGGATAATACAACGAACAATTCATAATTGTATATATGGTCAAGTAGATTATAGAAAAGTCACTGTATAGTGTTTAACTCCATCGTCTTCCTCGCAATAAGATGGGATTGGACTTCTCAGAATAGCATTCAAAGCCTTCAACCAAAAGTTCATCAACCCGATTGAGCTTAAAGGAAATTTTTTCTGGGTGAAGTTGACATCGCAAATAGTTCCTGAGCATCAATCAGTACCGATTGACCACGCCTAATTCAACTGAATGCTTGCCAAACAAATGAAAAACTAACGTCCAGCATTCACTTCCTTTTTATGTTATTCATTTCTTCACAATTTTACGGTCTAATTTTTCATATCAATGAATAAATTTTACTGCTGCCAAAGAGTTACGGATTACTCACCGTGTCGGGTCCCGAATCTGCTGCGTATTCATCGTATGGGCAAGTGAAGACCCAAAAGAAACCGGTTTCTTGTCTACTTGTTGGAGAGATTAAGGACAAAGAGTTTATGCCAAAGCAGTCGCTACATCGATTCGAAATGTTCTTGGATGCTCTCTCCCACGTTCATTGGTTTTCCTTTTTTTTATATTGGATCGTCCGTCCAAATCCCGCTCATCTCCAGATTGGCTTTTGCCGTTGTTAATGAATTATCTTGCAGACATGGCCACGTTCATCAGCCGCGAAATTGACCAAAACCGTTGGCCAGACCGCCGACGACGCTAGAAAACGAAGCTTCTGCCACCTTTCGATACTATGGCGACGGCGGACGCTGCAGTCCAACGTGAAGAAGACGGCTCACTTTTGGGTCGCTAGCGGACTTAAAGCTGGGGTTCTGGGTAAATCTGGCGAAATAAATCCGAGGAAAGATTTCTCTTGACGTGACGTCCGTCCATACCGGAGACAATCATATCTCGAATGATTAATGTTGTTTAACCAAATCTCGGGATAAGATAGAAGAGAGAGACGACAGAATCCCAGCATAGATAATGGAGGTCTGATTTAGGGCAATTGGATGACGAAATCTTCGTCGGACCCGCAGGGATTTTCGGTGGGTCCAGGGCGGTCGGCATGTGAAGCGAAGTCGGCATGCGAGCAACGTCAGATTTGGATGGAGACGGAAGGAGCTCCAAGTGTAAAGAGCAGTGACAGATTTGGCCGATAGCGCTCGACTCTAAGAGTCGGTGGGAGACAGCGGATCAGTCCACGGAAATCCTGGGTGAAGATTGAGGCGATCAAAGGGGAATACAAAGCTTTCCTTGATAGGACATACTCCCAAGCCGACGTCATTTATTGTGCCTTCGGCGGTAAGGAGAGAAGGAAACCCGAGCGCTGGCCTCTGTCTCTCTCTATCTCTCCGTGTCAGCGAGCGATTGGCGGCCGCGAGGAGATTCCGCTGCATTTAGGGCTGGGCGATCTTCATAGAGACTGTCGACTCCATCAAGATCGCCCAACCCTCGCTGCATTTAAGCGCGTCATGCACGAGTTGGCAGCAGTATGATAGAGTGGTGTGCTTCTCGCAGCATACGGACGGGGCCCATCCGGAAAGGATGTCTGTCTCTCTCTCTCTCTATCTATGTAAACCTCGGAGGGTAAATCGATCGTCGATTAACCGGAGAGGAGAAACTCACGGTAAACGACGGGGAACACATTGTCGGCACCGCCGAGGAAAGAATAACTGGCAGGAGAACGATCGATCATACCCGGGAGATCCGAGTAAAATTCGGGGAGTATTTTATTGTTCCTCCAAGCTGGGCAATGGAGCCCAGCTCGTACGAACGTCGTCGGATCTCTCTCCCTCGATCTAGTGTAAGTGTTCGATCGCGACGCGAGCCGGAAGATCGTATAGAAGAGATACGATTCCAGAGGGAATAGTGCACGTTTTGGATGTTTTCTGAAAGTATGCATTATCAGCTCTTTTTCCAGACTCAATGAGAGACCACTTGAAGCTTCCGTTGGCGGAAAATAACGTGCCAGGTCACGGAGTTGGGCGAGAGGAACGATTCCTTGGATCTTGTTTCCCATCACACGTCCTTTGGAATTCTTAGCGCCGACAAACGGGTCCTTTTCTATTTTTCTGTGCATTTCCAAGCGGATGGAAGGGTTCATCGGCACTAAGATAATCCCCGAGAAAGCTTACCTGCTTTTGTCTACCGCTGACTGATTTCGACCGTTTGATTAGTTTTCGAAGGTGTCTGAGACGCGTCTTTCCGAGAACACTAAGATGGAAGTAAACTTCTCTCTCTTTCTCTCTTCGTCTTGAAGTGCTTCATGAGCAAACGAGTGAGTTCTCTTTTCTGCAGAAGCTAACACATCGAGAAAAACAGATGAAAACGAACATTTGATCGAATGGAGCTCCAAACCGGCCGGCATGTGAACGGAATATTTCAATCGACACTGTGCTGTTATCTCCATGCCCGCCTGTTTACTTTGATCCCTCTTATGCGTGAAGGGAGCTGAAGCCATCCCTGAACTGCTAGATGATTAGATGGCCGACAAAAGGCTTGCCCAGACAGGAATCGTTTAATTTATTAGATATGATGATGATGATGATGAAGGAAATTATAGTTGGATGGGCCACTTGGAGGAGTGGACTGCAGCCACACATTCCACGCTACCACAGTCCCCGGGGCCTCACAGCCGGCTGGTAGCCCATCTTCATCACGGCGGTGCTCTGCACAGTAACTGAAAAGGAAGGAAAAAGCTCGAGGAGCTCGGATAATGTCGTCTGCGGGTGAAAGCTCGCTCAACAGGGAACGGTGAGGAGACGTGGCTGATGACAAATGACAGGCCCAAGCGAGACACATGAGGGTAAGAAGATCTCATCAGCTTGAAGAGAAAAGATTTCTTCCTGTAAATAGCAGGCTGTCCTGTCACCATCCCCTTGGGTCTGATAAGGGAGGGAAAGATCCCAGCGGGGAGGAAAGAGGAGGGGACGGTTACAACGATGACGACTGCAGCCAGAGTCCATCTTCTCTCGAAGATGATTGGTTATCTCCCAAACATCACTATAATTCTGGATTCTGGGACCCACGAGATTTGAAGAAAGACAGTGTTGTCTCTCTCTCTCTGTACCAACGCTTATAAATACAAAACAGAGGTCCCGGGCGGCGTTGAACGATGACGCCGTGTGGCCGCCATCGCCCTTCTGTTCTGTGTCGCACTCTCTTTTGACCTGGACTGGAAATGGCGGAGACCGCTTGCCTTTGAGTGACGTCTTTACTTTTCTTCCCCCGCTGCTCTAATTTATCGCTTCTCCTGATAGTTCTTTCCTCACCGTCTTCCCATCTATCTCCCTCCTGTATCTAGCTTCCTTCTCCGCGGCCATGGAGCTCGCTCTCTTGAGCAGCCACGTCATCGTCATCTTCCTCCTTCTTGCCCTTCATTCGCCCTGCAAGTTCATCCAGAGCCCCGTCGACTTCGGCCCGCAGAGCTTCCTTCAGGACGTCAACACGGCTTCAGTCGACTTTGGGAGAATACTATTCAACTCTCCTGCCGCCGTTCTCAGGCCTCAGTCCCCAAAAGACATCTCACTTCTTCTCAGCTCTCTCTCTACGAGCTCCTTCAGCAAAGCTACCGTAGCCGCCAGAGGAGCCGGGCACTCCATTAACGGCCAAGCTCAGGCGCTCGACGGCATTGTAGTGGAGATGGACTCTCTCCCTGGTAACATCGAAATCAGTACAGAAGGCGGCGTCTCTTACGCAGACGTTAGCGGGGGAACTCTCTGGGTTGAGCTCCTGAAAGAGAGTCTCAAGGAGGGGCTGGCGCCGAGGTCGTGGACTGACTATCTCTATCTCAGCGTCGGTGGAACTCTCTCCAATGCCGGAATCAGCGGTCAGACTTTCAAGTTCGGTCCTCAGATCAGTAACGTTCTTCAACTCGAAGTGGTCACTGGTGGGAAAGAGAGACAAACCCTACTACTTCGTCGATCCTATCTTTGTCTCAATATATTTTCCTGACCAGGAACCGGAGACCTCGTGACCTGCTCCCCGGAATTAAACTCGGAGTTGTTCTACTCTGTTCTGGGGGGGCTTGGCCAATTCGGGATCATCACCAGAGCCAGGATTCTGCTGCAGGAAGCTCCGTTGAAGGTAGAACTCGTGAGCTTTCGATTTCCTTCTTTCTATATCGAACACTGAGCAGGAAACGCGGGTTAGGTGAAATGGGTCAGAGGCTTCTACGACGACTTTGGGGTCTTCGTGGATGATCAGGAGCTTCTGGTTTCTATTCCGGAGCTGGTGGATTACGTGGAGGGATTCATAGTGCCCAACGAGGAATCTCTCTTTAGCTCCTACGCCGGCTTCCCCGTCAATCTAGACTTCACCCTCCAGTTCGAAGGGCAAGTTTACTACTGCTTAGAGTTCGCAATCCACGATTATTCTCAAGAAGCAGCTTCTTCCGGCGAAGTAAGCGAGGTAATTAATCATTTAAATCGTCTTATTTAAAACAGGAAGCAGCTGCAGATAAATGATAATTAATCATTTTAATTCCCCTCTGGAACCTGGTTTTTTCTTTATTTTCATAATTTTTCTGCAGTTGGATGCGGTGATAAGGCGGTTAAGACACATGCCAGCGTTGATCCACAGCGCAGAGGTCTCCTACTTCGATTTCCTACACAGGGTGAGCGCGGAAGAGACGAGCTTGAGAGAGAAAGGACTCTGGGATGTTCCCCACCCATGGCTCAATATGTTCGTGCCCAAGAGGGGGCTTGAGCGGTTCAAGGACCTGCTCGTAGAAACCATCGCCTTGGACTTCCAGGGTCCGCTACTGATATATCCCATACTGCGAGACAAGTAAGACGCTCCGAAGTTTTTTTCCTCATTAATGATGATTTCCCTCGCGTCTTTTTTCCCGTCGATGGGACCGTTGTCGATTTCTCGTGGGACCTCGGCCCGATCCCAACTTGCCACTTGCAGCTGTTTTCGTGGCGTCAAGTCCTCTTCACAGGAACCCCACTCGCAGGGCAAATCTTATATCTCGACCATTTGTCATCTTTCCGACTTTCTCTCTCTAGGAACAGTAGTGCACTATTTCTTCCATAATGCGGACAAAGGGCGTCACGAAAATCAGGTAGCGTGGGCAATATTCGCATCTGCGGATAGACCTGTCCTCTTCGCGTTCCGTTAACGCCGCTGCATTCCCTATTGTTTCTCTCTCTATATCTGTCTACAATTGTCTGCTACGGCCTCGAGGAGACACGTCTGTCGTCTAGTCTACTGCAAAAATTCCGCAACTTTACTGGAGAAGCTTTCTTCCTCTATCTCTTAGGCTCTAAGCCTTCTATTTCACTCTGATCCCATAATCTTCCTTTCCCGTGTACCTTTTATTTCCGGGACCAAAGTTGCAGTTGTCAGCTTTTTGGCTGACACGCCCCACAACGTCACGAGTTCTTGAGAATACGTCGTTTACTTAAATTCGTTTCTCTTCTCCACAGGTGGGACTTCAATACATCGGCGGTGCTGCCTGACGCCGACGCTTCACTCGGAACTGAAGACGTTGTGTACATCGTGGGGATCCTTCGCTCGGCGAACCCAGCCACCTGCTCGATGGAATGTCTCCAAGACATCCTGCGGCAAAATCAGCATATCGTGCGCGTTGCCACCTCAGCGGGAGGCCATTCGGCAATCGGTGCCAAGCAATATCTGCCCTATTACTCAGAGCAAGTCCAGTGGAGAGAGCATTTCGGGCAGAAATGGCAGCGCTTCGCCGCGCGGAAATCTCTGTTCGACCCCTTAAATATTCTCTCTCCTGGCCAACGTATTTTTCCTAGGAAGCTCTCCACCTCCCCTTTATGATACATTTCAATGAGTGGCTTAGCTCTGATTGTGTGCTAGTAATCTAGGTTTTCTTTACCCGGGTTTCAGCCGAAGCGGCTACCCGCAAGGAGAAAGATTGGCTCAGTCCTCATCAGACCGTTGATCTTTTTTCTACTAGTATAATTAACGTGAATCAGTCAATAATAGACTTGTTCATCATCTTTTTCTTTGTTCCAAGCGACACAAATGAACCCATCGTATCATATCCTGGCGGAAAGATCCCGATTGACAGAACATATTGCTCGAAATCTTGGTGAGGGCACGGTTATGTCGATATTTCTTGATTCCATTTAATGAGTCGAGTCTTCTGTTCTTGCTGGCGTGTTGTCTGTAACGTCAGCATTTAAGAGATTGGTAAACGATTAAGCGTCTTTGAAGATTAATGATACGAAACTTCGGCATGTGTACACTAATTTTACGATGAATGCGATGGCCAAATGGAGCCCGTTTCATGTTTCTAGTAGGGACTTCCGCGGATTCCGGTTTTCATCAGCTCGTCACGAGCGAATCTTCTTTGCGAAATGTTACTAATGGTGCGAGATCTAATCTTCCTGCGAGTGCTGATTTGTCCCAGAAAAAAAAATAATAACAGTAAATTGCATTTATTGCATGCATTTATTCATTACTAAAAAGCTTTATTCGAAGATATAGTTGATATATTTCGCTGCAGAATTCCATTGATTTAGTTGCATGCACGGCGCCCTCCTTGAACATAGAAAGAAATAGGAATGTCCTTCACGGTCGATGGACGATCCATTCAGAAGAAAAACGAAACAATTTTCTCGTCCGCCGCCCATTTGATAAGCTTTCTACTTGGAGCTCTTCATAAACTTGCTGATGCGCGAGACGTCCTCCGTGCGGAGCGGCTTCAGTAGGAAATCCTCCGCACCCTCCTCAATGCACCTGCGCGTCTCGTTCGTACATGCTCCAGGGTTTGACTTTTACCAAAACGACAGAACGGAACTAGGGCAGACGCTCACCTGCTGATTCTAGTTGGGATGTTCTCCGAGGACATGATCACCACCGGGATGTCTCTCAACACCGACGATCCCTTCAAGTAAAAGGATTCCAGTCACCCAAGTAAGTACCAGAAGAGAAACCAGATAGCTAAAAGCAAGTTACCTTAACACGCTTCAGTAGATCGTAACCCGTCATCTCCGGCATGCAGTAGTCAGTCAGAATCAGATTCACGTCCGCAGCCTGATGAAATAAACGAAACTGTATCACCATTCGAGGGAAACCAGATAGAAGAAGTTTGCGGACCTTTATGGGCGACCCCTCGTTCTCCTTGTCCATCATTCCCAGAAACTCCAGCGCCTTCTTCCCGCTATCCACCGTCGTGACTGTCCACATGTCATAGGATCAATCAAAAAAGCAAAGACATCACGACAAAAAAGCAGAGAGGGTATTGTACCTCGGTAGGGGAACCCAGTGAGTAGCTTCTCGACCATCTTACGGTTAAGGGAGCTATCATCGACGGCGAGCACATGCATCTTTGCCTCTTCTCCGGCGCTCTCGGTTGCTTCGCTGTTCGTCGTCGACATTCTTCTCTCTTCGTCGTCTGACCGTCCTGCCGTATTGCTAATGGTGTACGATATACCCTCACCAACGCCTTCCTATTTATAGAGACACAGCGTGTCTGTCACAGTATATCCCGAGGAAAAGGACGATATCCGGCTGTGGAGTCCACCCAGGAAATATCTGTGCCAGAGAGGCGACAAGCGGAGAAAGAAAGTACCAAGAGAGATATTGGAAGGGGCATAGCGAAGAAGAAAAGAGATAGAAAGAAATCTGCAATGATCGCGATTCTCTCTCCGAAGATATCCCGACGAAAGGGCAGAACACGGCCGCCAGCAAGTCTTCCCTCTTACGGGCCATATCTCCGAGATTCGGGCCATGGCTGGAGCTTCCTGCATTGACACCTTGCACTCCTATCCATGTACGTGCGAGAGCCAGGATATGGCCTGGTCAGGCCAGCCATGCAAGTCAACCTCTGTCCTCTGGCATTGACCCCAAGAGATCGGGAGGTTAGGGATGAAGATCTTCTCCTGGCGGCGCCAGCTGTCGAAGCAGATTGCTCTCAACATAACGTCTTGGAAGTTGAAAACTTCCATTGCGCGACTTGGTCATAATTCGATTTTTAAAGATTTAATTGAAGGATTAATAATCCTCCATCAGAGCGACTGATATTCAGCCTGAATGATCGGACCGCCGCGTCGTGTCAACGGCGGAGATATAGGGTCGTTGTACACTGCCCTAGACGATACGCACGAGATCTTCCTGGGAGGTGAATTAGCGTATTTGGGCCAGCTGCGGGCGCCATGATCGTGCCCGGACGTACGAATTGGGTAGGGATGGCGGAGGGAACATACGGCAATGGGAAAGGTGAAACATGGGGATGCTCTTTGCCGTGGGAGCAGCCGACAGCGTCGTTTGATGGCGAGATCCCGACGAATTTCCGAGGACTCCGCAGGGGAGTTAATAGTTTTTTATGGGAATGTCTTTTTGACTTTGGATCCTCTGTTCTCATCCTCAGTTCTTCGTTGAGAGAGAGAGAGAGAGAGTTGGTGGTGTCTCAAACTCTCTCTAAAAACTTAGCTCTTTCAGTCGTGTAAACTAAGAATTCTTGGAAAGGGAGAGAGGGTAGGCATCAGGATGGATCTCTTACACGTTTAACACGGTTGAACTAGAGCAGGCTTGAGAAGCGATGCAAGCATCAATCATACCATCTAATGAACACTTCATTTTATCAATTGGATCATTCCTTGGGATATTCATGAATTTTCTTTTTTTAAAATTGGGATATGATTTTCAAGATGCCATATCTCTGGCAGGAGAGGGCATAAAAATATGTGATAGTGAGTAAAAATTTGAAAGTACAAAGAACAATGCCACGGGTAATTACTGATTTTCAATTAAAGCTTAATAGACGAAGTAAAACTTTTGGATAATCAACATCAATTGTTGATCTAGAATGAATATTTTTTTGTCAAAGGAAAATGGTAGAAATTATCCCACTTTGGACTCAAAATAAATAAAGGGGAGAAACAGATGAAAAAGGTAAACAACTTTCTTTCGTTCTAGTACCTCAGCTAGATTTGAGTCCACCATCAAAGTCAAGATTCAATTTCCCATTTGATTCAAATTGAATGTATATTGCAAATGGAAATGAGAGAAATAACAGAATACTATGTCAAGGAGGACAGCACATGTGAGACAAGAGAAAGATATGCCATGAAAAATGTCAAAATTACATAGGCATATTCCTTGTCTAGCATTTAATAAAGAACAGCAACTATATCAAAATTAAAAAATATGTCATTTTTTTAATTCAGCATCTAACATAGTAACTAATAACCTTGAAATAAAAAGAGCACATTCGAACATCAGAAAATCAAAATGAAAAATAAACATTTCGAGGAACTTTCATTCAGTAGTTTTTTAAAATTCATAAATGAAACAAAATAGAAACCTTCCGGGGAGCTTTCACAAAATAGAATTTGCGTATATTATTACTATTATTATAATGACTTCCTTACTCTCAATAAAAGCTTTTAAAACTACAATGAGAAAATTTTTATTAAATTATAAAAATTTTGTATCTTAACCTGGATCAACTTGATACATGTTTAATGTTTATTTTTATATTGTATGTTTTGCATAAATGCTTAAACCAACCATCTGTCAAAAAGTGAAATCTTGGCCATCTCATATGGGTCTAAGGTAAGGGAATGGGTTAGAGTCAAATGTTGCAATTTCATAATTTATTCGATAAATCAAGATCTTTTTGGACTTATAGATCTATTATTGAAATATTAGAGTTTGTGTTTGGACTTAGAGGACCTGAAATGCAAATTAATGTGAAGCACTTGAGAGGGAGATTTAGTCCCCCATTGAATCAACTTGTTGATTTCAACATTGATATTTGTTGAATCAATAATATGATGATATTTTTTAGCATTGGGATGAGATAGGTGGATAGTTGACTCTTATGGCCTCCCCGATGAGTTTTCATGGCTTGCCCTTATAGGGGCATTGACCCTCGTGGCATCCCCAATCAAAGTGTTGTCACTCACAGCCTCTTGCATAAGAGACAGTAACTGATGAACTAAAACTTGCATTAATTTAGATCGTTGTTATGTTTTAATTTATGCAATACATTTATAATACCTCACTTATGATAATAGTAAGCAAGGGTCAATCCTCAAGGAATCTAGGTAGTGAGGCTTGTGACAAAGGTAGAAGAGGGGAGAGATTCATATAGTAGGGAATATTAGAAGTTAGAAGAGAAATTTATAGAGATAGTGAATGTAACGGGATAGATTAGGTTTCTGTGGTTTTAATTAGAGTAGAAGAGAGTGTTTTAAGAGTTTTCTAGAGAGTCTAAGGGGAATTTCCCTATAGGAGCATTCTATCAAACACCTTTTGGGTGAGTGAAGATTATGGAAACAAGAAGAAGAAAAGATGAGAGGATGGATAAGAAGTAAGATGGAATTAAAGATACTACTACTTTAGGAAGGAGTGATGATTGGATGGAATAGAGATTGAATGATGATGGAAAGAAAAGATGAGAGGAAAAGAGTAAAGGTATAAGAGTATAGAGAAGGAAGGGAGATTTAGGTCGAACTTATTAAGACAAATGAATTATACTATGATTTAAGCAGACTAAAATGAACTACATTAACCTTGGAAAGGTCTACAAGCAAATTTCTCATCAGAATCTTCACACAAACCCCATTTTTCGATGCCAATCCTAGGCCGGGTGGTGCTTGATCCGCTACGATGTCAAGCTCCACTTGCTTCCCTTCTCCCGAGCAAACTTGGGCATTCCACAACACCTAGCTTGGGCCTAAGCTTCTCCCCTCTTCTTGCTAGTGACCTGGTGTCAAGAGAGAGCCAAAAGACAAGGAAATTCAGAGTGGGATGAGGGGAACTTTAGGAGTTAGGGCCTCCAACCAAACCAACAGAAGGGATTGATTTTTGGGATCTTCAAGAGTCCAATAGAAAATTCAACCATGCGGATGGAAAGAGCACGGTGAGATTAGCATGCCATCAAAATTTCAGCCCAATCGGACAGCTAGATCAGAAGATATTAACGTTTCTATCCCGAGCGTTTCTGGTCGTTGAGCTGATGATCTCCTGCGTCAGCAGCCCTCAATCGATAAACTCCCGAGATCGTGCCACGTCACCTTAGAGCTGACCATTGGATTTTCGCCACGTCACCTGCACAGGTAAGTGACAAAATGACAAAAAAAGGGGAGTCACGAGCCTCTTCTTTCGCGCAAATAAGAGAGGCCCACATCGCTCTCTTATTCCTTTTGCGGTAAAAAATGACAGCGCGAGAGAGGAGCTCCACATCAGCTGCGCAGGTAAGTAAAAAGATTAATATAATTCTAAAAAGGTTAGGTGAGAGGAATCTGCGGCGATTAATTTTGCCACAAATTCCTTTTCTTTTAGCGCAAATAAGAGAGTGCCACGTCGCTCTCTTATTTTGCTTTAGATACAAAACGACAGAATGGGAATATGAAACGACAAAAATGAAACAACAAAATGATGAAATAAATAATAATAATTAAAAAAAACTTACGCTCTACAGCGATTAAATTCACCACAGATTCTCCTGTTTCGCACAATAAGAGAGCGCCACATCGCGCGAAGAAGAGAATGCCATATCCTAAGATACTCTAAAACACATTTAAATCATTTATAAAATCCTAAAAAATGTATTTTGCCTTAAAAATTCATTTCCTTGCCAGTTTATAATCCAAAGGAAATACTCAAATATTACAAAAACCAGGAATTATCACAAAAATCTTAATGAAGGCAAAATTAAGCAATTTAATCATGATAACATATTAATATGTTCCTTTTAAGCTAAGTACTCATGAAAAATACAGAGTTTAAAGTCATAAATTCATGTGTTATCAGTAACCCTACCAGAAATAATGCACAAGGTATAAATTCTCATGTCCTCTATAAGGAGAATGAATACTAGATGTAGTGCCCAAGTGGATTTATTTGAATGATAGTTTGTGTAATGTGGTCAAAAGTGATAGGCAATGTAGATTTATCTTTGTATTTATTGTTAAACTCTCAATCATGTCATGAGCAAAGGATCATGCCAATTTTCAGGGCATAAAATTGGCAATACATGAATGAGTAAAACACCATCTAGTAAAATACTCAAGAAAATTTACTACTTATGTGCATGAGAGAATTAGAGTACACTCAAATCATACATTTAACTCAAAGTTTAGTTCAAAAATAAAAATGTAGAAATATATGCATATAAAATTCTAAGTATTCACATTAAAAATGTTGATTTATGTCCACCCTCTCATGGAGCCATATGTAAAGGAAAACTTGAAATAAAGAGAGGAGGGTGAATTAGTTGATTGAGATGTTTATTTTCCCCAATTTTATCTTATAGATTCCTTGAATATTCTTTCACCTCATGGCTCTCCATGAGGTGATAATTATTTACCCTTGTCAGGGAACATAGTGTCTCATTTCTCCATTTCCCCAAGAGTCCAATCAAATCCAAGCAATGGCTTGAAATGTGCTAAACAATCATTGTGTTATTGATACAATTTTTTGTCATGCAAATGGGGTCGATTAACTTAAATCCTTAAACATCTTCTAGATATTTCACACCTCATCATGTAACCCACAAGCTGACTTCTTGGTGGGGACACCTCAATGACAAGAGAACCATCCAAGGAGGCACAAAAGCAATACAACTTAAGGAGAAATGCAAGGATTTGGAGTCATCCACATCTAGAAAACAATATGTTGATCTTGACAAAAAAATTCAAGAATCTATCATTGGAAGACATGTATATATCAAAATACTTTGAAGACACGAAGAGGAGCAAGCCCATGAAGATGGGGGTGCCACCCCTTAATCCTTAGAATCCTCAAAACACTTCCCTTGACTTGGCCAAACCCTACTCTTGACCTAAAACCTTTAATTTTTAGCCTTTGACCAAGTCAAAATACTTTCCTAAAATTTAGGAACCCCTTTGAACAAGTCAAATCATCTCTTTAAATTATAGGAATTAACTTTAGATTCCCAAATTTAAAGTTATTTGTATCATAGATCTTTCTTTAACGAAGTCAACCCGAACCCATGATTTTAGGGCAGATTATTATACCCAAATTACCCTTAAAATTTCTACCAATTAAAACACTCCAAACGGCACCCTCACATCTTGAAAAATGGCTTTTTAAGGCATCCTTTCAAGAGGGTCAAAATTTATACTAAAAAGGTGACACCCCTTTAAGAGACACACCCTTTTAAGGGTTGAACAATTATCTATCTTCTCCTATTTATGGGGATATTGTGAAACTCTTTCTCATAATTTGAAAATTGAAAAATTTTTTTAAAGTTTGGTTGTTCCCCACTCTTTCTCTCTCATCATCCACAAATTTCTCCCTCTTATTTTCTTTCCTCCACACACCAATTCACAACTTCCCCCTCTTCATCCCTCTTCTTCTTCCTCTCCAAAACACACACCTACCATTTATCCATTCTCTCTTATCATTCTTCCCCCTCGTCCCTCTTTCTATCATTCCTCTTCATTCCCTTCTCTCTTTTCTCTCAAATCAAGGAGTAATAAAGAAGGAGATTTCAATGTGCGGAGGATTTTCATTGGTAGAAATTTTAGGGGTAATTTGGGGATAGTAATCTGCCCTAAAATCTTGGGTTGAGGTCGATTTGGTTAAAGAAGGATCTAGGATGTAAATAACTTGAATTTTGGGTATCTAAAAATGGTTCCCATAATTTGGGGAGACAGTTTGACTTGGTCAAAAGGTTCCTAAAATTCAGGAAAGTGGTTTGACATTGTTGAAGGCTCAAAATTAAAAGTTTTAGGTCAAAATTAGGGTTTGGCCAAGTCAAAGGTAGTGTTTTAAGGATTCTAAGGATTAAGGGTGGCACCCCCATTTTCATGGGCTTCCTCTCTTTATATTTTCAATGTCTTTCAATCTATACATGTCTTCCAATGATACATTCTAAAATTTCTTGGTCAACATCAGCATCTTGTTTAAGGATTCAATGGATTAAGGGGTAGCACCCCCATCTTCATGGGCTTTCTCCTCTTCATGTCTTCAAAGTCTTTCAATATAGACACGTCTGATAACACACGAATTTATGATTTTAAACTCTACATATCACATGAATACTTAGCTTAAAAAAGAACATATTTGTGTGTTATCATGATTAAATTGCTTAAATTTGCCTTCAATATGATTCGGTAATAATTTCTAACTTTTGTAATAATTGTATAATTCTTTTAGATTATAAACTCACAAAGGAATGAGTCTCTTAAGGCAAAAGACATTTATCTGGATTTTACATGGGGTTTAAATGAATTTTGGAGCATTTTTAGGATATATATCGAATTATCTTAAGGATTTTCTGCATATTTATCAACAAGGGCATAAATACAATTTCGGATCCTCAAAGGTAAGTCAAACAGCAGCCACCAGATCGCGACACGTGTCACGATCTGGAATCTCCGATTTTACTAATTTTCTTTACTTCTTTTCTATTTTTTTGCTTACCGTGCAGTTGACATGGATGGTGCCATCATCTTTGACATTAAGGAGGAAGGAGAGAGAGAGAGCGACGTGGCGCCCTCTCATTCGCTCACAGAAGATAACCTGTGGTGAAATTAATCGCCGCAGATTGTTAGCCTCAGTCCTATTTTGTCGTTTTGCTCTATCTCCTCTTTTGTCGTTTTGCGTTATCGTTATTTTCTATTCCGTCGTTTTGTTTATTCATTTTTGTCGTTTTGTATTTCCGTTTCGTCGTTTTCTTCTAAAGCGTAATAAGAGAGCAACGTGGCGCTCTCCTACTTGCGCTAAATGAAGGAATCTACAGCGAAAGTAATCGCCTCAGATTCCTCTCACCTAACCATTTTGGGATTAAAATAATAGTTTAATTTCTTACTTACCTGCGCAGGTGATGTGGAAGTCGCGCGCCATCATTTTTGATGACGAAGGGAATAAGAGAGCGACGTGGTGCTCTCTTATTCGCATAAAGAAGAACTCGTGACTCACCTGCCTGTTTTGTCTTTTTGTCACTTACCTATGCAAGTGATGTGGCAAAATTCCAGCGGTCAGTTCTAAGGTGACGTGGCGCGATCTTGGGAGTTTGTCGATTTAGGGTTGCTAACGCAAGAGATCATCAGATCAACGGCCAGAAATGCTCTGGGAAGAAATGTTGATATTTTTCTGATCTAGTCGTCCAATTGGGCTGAAATTTTGATGGCAGGCTAATCTTACCGTGCTCTTCCCATGCGCACGGTTGAATTTTCCATTGGACACCTGAAGGTCCCGAAATCAATCCCGTCTTGTCGATTTGGTTGGAAGCCCTAACTCCTAAAATTTCCCTCCTCCCATTCCGAATTCTCTTGTCTTTTGGCTCTCTCTTAACGCCAAGTCATCAGTAGGAAGAGGGGAGAAGCTTAGGCCCAAGCTGGGCATCATCGAAAGCCCAAGTTTGATCTGGAGAAGTAGAACAAGAGAAGATCGATGTCGTAGCGAATCAAACACCACCTGGCCTAGGATTGGCACCAACACGGGGTTTGTGTGAAGATTCTGATGAGGGATTCTCTTGTAAGCTTTCCCATGGATAATGTAGCTCTTGTTATTCTACTTAAATCATAGGTGATTTCATTTGTCTTCATAAATTCTACCCAAATCTTCATCTTTCTCTATACTATTATACCTCTATTCTCTTCCCCTCATCTTTTTCTTCCATCATCATTCAATCCTTTTCCATCTAGTCATCATTCCTTCCCCCTAATTAAAAACTACAGAACCTAATCTATCCAATTACATCCACTACCTCTATAAAATTTCTCTTCTAACTTCTAATATCCTCCACTATAAGAATTCCTCCTTTCCTCTACCTTAGTCTCAACCCTCATTACCTAGATTCCCTGAGGATGGACCCTTGCTTACTACTGTCCTAAGTGAGGTATTATAAATGTATTGCATAAATTAAAACTCAACATCGATATAAATAACACAAGTTTTAGTTCATCAACGTCTTCCAATGATAGATTCTTGAATTTCTTAACAAATATCAGCTTGTTATTTACTTGATATAGATGACTCCTAATCCTTGAAATTCTCCTTGAATTGTATTGCCTTTGGCGCTTCTTTGAATGCTTCTTTTGTTATTGAGGTGTGACGCATGGAGACCACGAGGTCATCAATTTCACACGGTTTCGTGTCAAAACAAAGTCCAAACTTACTAATTTAATGAAAATATCTTGAATTGAGAGGTATAATGGTAAATAAGGGTCGAATCCACATGGAATTAAGGAAATTTATGATGATCTCTTTGATTTTTGATCAAATCAGACGATGAATTGATGATAGAAATTGGGGAAAATGGTAGATTATGAAAGAGAACTTCAAGACGATTCCACGGAGTCAAAAATCATCGAATTTGACTTTGATTTCACTGAGAAATTGAAGATCGAAGTGGAGAGTGATTTCCGAAAATCAGAAGAACGATTTTAGCAAAATTTAAACGAAATTAAATCTAAATTACTAATCTAAACGAAAATTAAACATAAATAGATGAAAGATTAGGCAAAACCGCCTTCACTAATACAAGATTGCGATTGGATCAAGCCGATTAATGGTCGGATCAAGACTTTTAATCAAAAACCCGAAAAACTACGATCATGAGTTCAAGCGTCGAGTTCTTCCTCTTCTTTCAGCCAAATCTAGATCTTAAGCCCTCCGTGAACGCGGAATTGAGTCTAGAAGAGGATATGATGTAGGATATTTCGGAATGAATATATGTATGAATATGATGAAGTAAATATGGAGAAGTGAGAGGAATAATATAAGAATATCTAGTGATGGTATTTAAGAAATAATCCTACAAACGTGTGAGGACCTATGAATGATATCACTGAGGGGCTAATATGTAAATCAGTGAAGATATCTTTTAGGAAAAATTAGGATTATGATAATAATAGGGTTGATGAATATGATGATAGGAGGAGGGATGTGAGAAGAAGAAGGATGATATTATGATTCTGACGAGGAGAGAGTAATAAGAACGATGCGTGGATTATATGATGAAGAACATGGGTAACGGTATGGAAAGTAAGAGAGGATTAATACGGGGAGGAGAGATTAGTGTGGACGGTGATGAGAAAGGTGGATAGCGAGAGAGAGATAAAGAAGATGGAGAGAATAAAAGAGGATCGGGTAATAAAGAAGGGTCTCGTGCTGGACTTACGGATATTTTGACCGAACTATCAAACACGGGATGGAGAGGATGAATACCTGAGAGGGACGGTGAAGACGATGCCTCGGAATCACTCCAATGACACAGATAATCCTCGGGTATTCTCTGACAGGTAAATGATGAAGACGACAGAAGGGGAGGGAGGATAGAATAGGAGGATAGAACTCGGAGATGGAGAGGATGCGGGAGGGATTGATGGAGACACGGGGATGAACACGAACACAGATAAAAGTAAACAAAGGTAACCAAATTTTCATCAATAATAACTGTTTATTTTCTTACAAGTTTTCACTTTTATAGGGTGAAGAGGTTAGCAGTTTCAGGGAAACGGCGCGTCTTCTACTATCCGTCGCGTGGAGCATTTGCAGCACTTTCGGGATTTTCTCCTCCTACGCATTTCCCGACGTTTCCGTGGTAACCGCCAAGTGGACCCTGCTTGAGTTGGTGATATCTCGAAGTCCGGTGTTTCTGAACGGAAGTCAACGATTTCCTTTTAAGCTCACGTGTATATCGGTTGACGGGAGTTTTGCTCTCTGATCGGTTGACGGGAGTATTTCGCCGAAATCCTCTCGTATCTTCAGTGCTTTCGAGTTCTTCGTCAAAGGGGAGTACTGAAGATCTAAAATTTTAATCCTGCAGATAACCCACGATAGGCGGAGTAGAACGTTGCCGTTGATTTGTTTTTCCTTCCGATTCTCTGAGCTTCAACTGCAGGAATCAGCTCGAGGACCGACAGGAGGCAGAGGTGATGGATGGGAAGTGGTCGTCCGTGGCAATACGGAAGCTCCATTCGCAGGTATTGACCTGCGGTTTTCTCTCGCGACGGGACCAAGACGGATTGCGGAAAAAACCAAAAGAGCCTTACGCTTGAAAAGTCAACATCCAGAGAACAATCACTGTTCTCTTTTCAAACGGACCAATTTCCAGCGCTGCTTCGATCCGTCTTCGAGAAAGCCGAAGTTTTTTTGACTCACAGGAGGCGAGTTGAACCATTTCCAGCCGTCTTTTTCATCGTAGTCCCAGGCGGGACTTTCTCTCCTCTGAAAGACATCGGTCGCTCCTTTAAACTCTGCAACCTTCGGCAGTGGTCTCGGACGATTTCCGTGAGTATCAGTCGTTCATGGAGCGGAATTGTTATCACATCGATAGTCCGTAATTTCGGGAAGTCTCGTTGTTTCCTTTTTGGATCCAGTGCATGTCGTTGGAGGGTGTTCTTGCTCTCTGATCGGCTGACGACGAGATAGTCTCTTTGTAGAAATCCGCTCTCTGATCGGCTGACGACGAGATATCCTCTTTGTAGAAATCCTCACGTAACTTCAAGGCGTTCACCGCGTGGAGATGATGCTCAAAATAGAAGATGGAAGGACTGATCCCTGAGATGACCTTCGTGTCTGTTCATTGTTCCAAGTCTCGTAGCAGGGTGAAACGTGGAATGAGCTCTAATCTCATGAGAGATTGTAACGGTTGGGGCGGTTGATGATAATTTATAGAGTCGGTGGAGAGAAATCAGATTAAATCATCAGATTATTCAAATCCGCGAGCCTCTTTCTTAATGTAATTGTCATCATGATCGTGTTGAGTAGGTTGGTTCTTGATGCGGGAGTTTTCTTTCCTTCATCAGTCGTGGAGACCTTGCTTGGATGAGAGTTAGTCTTTCTTGTTGGATTCTTCTATCATGGTTTCATAGTAGGTTCATATATCCTTATTACTCTAGTGATGGTAAGAAGAGTAATTTTCTTTTCTTCTCCAACTGTGAAAGTCGTACTCCAACGGAGGATAACCTTCTTTGTTGGAAGCTTCCTTTATGTTGACTTTCAACTTATAAGCTGTCTTCATTTTGGACGATCTTCATAAATGTTTGGTCAGTCTTGCCTCTAGGTGTAATCATGCATGACTTTTGTCTTGAAGTAGACCCAAATCTAATAATATTATTGAGATCTCCTATAATTCTATCTAAAGGTGGTCTTCAAAGAAGGAGGGAAATTAAAACAAGATATTTCCTACTGATTTTTTAGATCATTGCTTTATACAATGTACCTATGATATGGTGGATGTGGTTTGGATGTTAATGAGCCTATATCAAGGTAGAAGGTGGTTGACTTGGTCCATTCAAGGGATTCTAATTATCTAAGGATAAGGGTTAAATCTCTTTTGACCAAGTCAATCTTTAGATCAGTGTAAAATAGGAGGAGGAGGGAAGATAATTCCCTTAGAATCTATACTCTCTTTTAATTATTTAGAGAGGTCTTCTTCATCCATTTAATGAATGGATAATTTCTCAAATTGGTGAATAAGGAGGAGAATAGTGTTTTGTTGCAATTGAGAATGACTTCTCTTCCTTAGTGCATATATAGGTTCACTTGGAACCTTTGTGTTCATGTTTTGATATAATTCTCCATCAAGATAGGATCGAGAGATTCAAGAGAGTAGGTGTCTAAACAGATCAATTTAATTGATTACTCTCGAATGGTTTACAAATCGGAAGAACGTCTATATTTATACTGTTTTTGGGTGCAACCGTCCGATTAGATTTAATCGACGGTTCTGATGAAACGAACCGTTACAATTAAGTTGTGATCGTCCGATTTCCAATGGAGCACTCAGATGAAGCCACGTGTGTATGCGTTATAAAATGCGTGAAACCGCTGCCGTTGGATCGCGATCCGATGCTCCTGATGCGTTTCATCGCGATTTGATCTCGACCGTTATAACTCCTTGATGGACAGTTGCGATCATTTCACTTACTCTCCAATAAGCCATGTGCGTGTTTTGGTGATCCGGTGGACTCTGCGTCCATGCGATCCACGCGCGATCTTCACCGCGCTTTTGATCCGACGCATCTCCTTCGGCCACGTCGACTGCATTCAAAAATTAGAGTAGAACATAGTCCCACACAGAGAAAAAGAAAAGGAACGAACGGGTATATAAGGTGCGACATTTTATGAGGGTTAGTGAGTTCCGATAATCGGGATGCTTATATGTACTATAACCCTATATTACGAGTAAATAAATATACACACGTGTCACATCCACGCCACGCAAGCACTCGCGTGGGTCCGCGTGGCTCTGCCACGTGGCCTTGCGTGCCACGTCGCATCCACGTGGGTCCCACGTGATAAAATAACCCCTTTTCCCCTTTTTGATTGTTTTTAATACTTTACAAATTGAAAATAAATTCAGAAAAATCCGAAAAAAAATCCATAAAATTAGAAAATTCATAACTTTCAAAATATAACTCCAAATTAATCCAAATTTCTTTCATTTGATCCAAAATTTAATTATCTATCATTCTAAAAAGCCAAAATTAATAAATAATGAGAGTTTTAATTTCCATTTCACAAATACATTTATTTCTTAAAGATTTTAACTTAAGAAAAATTAAATAAATGTTTATAAAAAGATTTCTCTCATTATTTTAACTTTAAAAACACATAATTTAAATGAAATAACATTTAAATAAAATAACACATAATATGATAACATGCATAGAAATGAAATCATTTATACCTTAATATGCATCAATAATCATATTTTATCATTTCTAATTAGCATGTTATCAAGGTGTCCCCACCACCTACATAGAGGGTACATGTTTAAAAATTCCTCTCAAATTTTTCTTTGCGTGTAAACTAGTGAAAAAAGATTTTTCATCGATGCCTACTCTTGGGGTATATTTTTGGAGCTGCCTTTCTCAAGTCTATTAGTGGAACTATTGAACAAAATAGCTATATTGAGCCTCAAAGTTTAACCTTATAGAGTTACAACAACTCCAGGGTTTTGCATACCAACCATAGTCCCAATTGGTATGATAAAAAAATGGGCTACAAGACCCCGACAATGGGGAAAATGGATTTAGACCCCCTTTTTCTTATTTCTCCACTTTGTAAAATTGGGTCGTGGTCTTTTCCACCTCTAAGTGGCTAATTTGTAATTTTTAAATTAGAAATAAGATTGATATTCATTTCAAAAAGTATGGCATGGTCTCTTTGACTGTTGCCCTTAGAGCATACACTCCTTTTGACAAGAACTTCTTCAATTAAACTTATGTCACTTCTGTTTGCAAAACTTCTTTTGGTGATTTCATCTTCTTATCTTGTAGCTCTCATCCTTGATTTACTGTGGCTATTTGTTTTCATTCCCATTGTCATTGCAATATTGAGGTTATTATTTAGTGCCTGCATCTTTGTGATTCTTTGATTCATGTTGTTTTATCTATCCTTGAATTGATAGAAATTTGGATAAATTTTTATTTTATTTTATTTGAATTTTTTTGTTTCTTGATTTTATGGTGTATATATTTTTAGTGCTCCATTTTAGAAAGTCATGGTTAGATCTACCTTGGACTTCCAAGATTTTTTCCAAAAAACTTTGTTAAGAGTCTTAAAATCTTCACCCTTGCTTAAATTCTATTACATTTCTTGTTTCAATTATTTTCCTCTTATTTTATTGGTTTTAGCCTTTGTTCTTGGGTGCATCTTCTAATTTTTACATGGAATTTTTCTCTTGGGTTTACCATCACTTGAATTAGGTCCAAAAAACTAGGTGACTAAAAAGGTATCCAGATAGGGTTTTATCATCCCTTAACAAAAACCAATATCGTCTGTGGTATAAATATGAGATATTGTATCCAAAAACCATGATACTAGTTTCTTGGAGTTGAGGCTCGAAAATCTCTCTAAATTTTGATCAAAACATTGATCGCAATGGAAGATATTGAATTAAACATTTAACAAAGTTGAAGTACCAAGAATAGATGATCCTATCATCTAGTTTATAATAAAATTAACACTTGCAGGGATCATTTGAAGGAGTTCTTCAAGCTGTTCAAGCGTCCACCTCTAGCGGTATCCACGCGATCACTGAATGATTGAATCTCTCTTAGAATAGTCGTCACTACGAGAGAAAGAGAAGAGAGGGGAGAGTTTTCCACTCTGCTTGTATGAGCACCCTTGTTATGATCATTTTCTCCTTATTTATAGACTTTGAGATTGCAAATTTTTCACAGAAGCCCTTATATTTATGTCTATATCCACCAACACATATCGACCTTATAAGCGCTACCTGCTAGGTCTATATATCTCGATAGTTAATTACTCTATTAACCTAATAACACGTATTGGTATTCCTTATCAATTAACTATATCAACATATATATTAATTGACTAAGGATTGATTTAACCCAATCAACAAGTTGTGTCGTCAGCCCGATGGGTGCTAGACCTCATGCTCTAGGAGATGTAGAGTATATCATAACTCTTTCATGAAACCTTGCCATCATCGATTGTCATGTACATATAATCCTTTGTTTGTGAAAGACTCATGAATGACTTAGGGTATGGTTAATTTCTGTACCCTAATTGATCACTCAATTTAGTACTAATGAGAGTAGGAAATCATCAAGAATACCTTCTCTAATATTTCCACTACCTTGGCCTAGGATTTAAGTGCATATCATTCCTTGAGTAGATCTCTTCTTGCATTGAGGGTGGATGATCTCATCTTGACCACTCAATCACTTTTGAAGACTAAATGTGTATTTCATCTATGACATTTTAGAGATCACATTTCTAGAGATTAGTAAGTCATAGTCAAAATAAAATCATCTATCCACAAGATGTCTTTGGTGTCTCAAGTCAAAAGACCATATACACAACTATGACATGAATAAACCTTATTGACAGTTTGGCGTAATACCATTCAGGGATTCATACGGATCAATTTAGTGAACTGTTTTACCAAAGAGCAAATAGTATCTATCCATGGTCTCTATACATTAATGGTTACAAGATCAATTATACTCATCATATGAGTCAGATTAAACAGTCCTATTCTTTCTTAATAATTTGATGTCCTTATCGAATATATCACGAATAGGAATATCTAGAACATATGTTGAAAGACCAATGATCATTATATTATGATCTCAATCATAAGTCGCTTGGTCATCGCATATGCTTATAGAATTCATTATAAATATTACACATGAATGATAATGAATAAAGATTCATTTCAATTAATATGAACGAAAGATAAAAGTGTGATTAGCTTGTAGGCCATATAATGTCCATCAGTGGTAGCATCATCTTAATGACGGGTATCATGAATTGGATGACGGTGCCAAGTGTCAATAAGCTCACCGATATTGTCCTATGCTAACATCTTAAATTTATAGTGGATGATGGATATCAATAAGATATCAAATATCTTGATATTTGATAACCAAAACTTTCCTATTTTCTTAGGGGCCATCAATAATATTTTTTCATTTTTCATTTTTTTATTTTATAATGATATCTGAACAATATCTAGAACTATCATTCACCATTCTTATTTTCATTTGTTATCCATCATCCCAATTATCATCCATGATCCTTACCATCATCCACCATCCATTATTGTCAACATAAAATCCATCATCCAATACCGCACATTTCATTGTCTAATATCCAGTATACAATATCTATGACTGGATGATTGTATCAAGTACTAGATATTGGTCGGGGGATGTTGGTATTGGATGAAGCTTAGATGACAATAATCAAACCTTATTTCTTATAAAATAATATCTATGATCAGGAGAATTTCAGTTCTTTGTTGTTTTGTCAACTCCCTGGATCATTTTCTAAGGGAAATCACTTGGAGTCGAGATCATGGCTTAGACAAATGAATGGTATATATCTATTTGTGTATATATCATGATATTTCTCTATCCATCTATTCATTGCTATAGTACATCTATCTATCTTCATCATCAGTCATGAAACCTATCAATCATTTGTTCATTTGTCTTGACAAACTTATTCAACATCACATGAGTATCTTTACTCAACAAAGCTTGGCTTTTATGAACTTTTTTTAGAATACCGATTTTTTTCATTTGAAAACAGTTTTAACATTTTTCTAATTTCAATAAAGTTTTATTTTCATAGAACCCATTGTCAGGTTTTCAAGTCGGGGCCTGGCTGATTGCCAGAGGCCTAGGCCCATAACACCAGCCCGGTATGAGTTTTAGCTTCAGGTTTCCTTGAAAAAGCCTACTAACGCTATTTACATAAAAGCCCTCGTTTGGAATATTCGGATTTCGTACCTTGATCTAACCCTTTTGCCCCCTATTCTTTACTTTTCTCTTCCCTCTCTTCTCTCTTCTCTCTTCTCTCATGGCTGGGCCGCCGCCGCGAGCAGGAAGGTCGAGACCTAACATCCTGGTGACGGGAACCCCGGGGACAGGGAAGACGACGACCAGTTCACTCGTCGCGGAGGCGACTCGGATGCGGCACTTGAACGTGGGGGAACTCGTCAAGCAGAAAGGTCTCCACGACGGCTGGGACGAGGAGCTCGAGTGCCACATCATCAACGAGGATCTGGTAAACCCTTGTCGCAAACCCTTAGCGTGTTCTAGTCTGTAGCATAGATTTCCTCACTTCAAGTTGATTTATGATCGGATGAATGATGTTCTCGATGCTCTCGCTGTTATTCTTCTGATAATGTCGGCAGAGATTTCTTATCATCAACCGGCTTTTGGGGTATCCTTTTTTGGAATGAATACGCTGGGTTTTTTAACTGTCCGGTTTTTCGGGATCACATTATGGCATGTTCTTTCAAACTTGTGCCAAAAAATATATATATATATATCAAACGTGTAACGGATAATAAAGTCAATTCTGATTCGATCATGTAAAGGGCACATTCTTGTTGATCATAATTTATCTTCATTATCAAATAACCTTAACCCCGATTTATTAAATATTAAGGATGTGGAGGGAAAAATCTTGTCAATCGTAACGAACTCCGAAATTGAAACAAAAACTGTTACAGTTTATGGTAGTTAAATATTTATATGTACTATGTCAGGTTTGTGACGAGCTGGAGGACATAATGGAGGAGGGAGGAAACATTGTTGACTATCATGGGTGCGACTTTTTCCCCGAGCGCTGGTTTGACTTAGTTGTTGTTCTCCAAACCAACAACTCGATCCTCTATGATCGTCTCTCCTCTAGGTAATACGAAGGATCCCTTACTTTTAAAAGTCCCACCTTATCTGGTATTGATTTAAGATGTATCTTTAAGGGGTTATACAGGTTCAAAACTGAACAACAACATTGAATGCGAGATCTTCCAGGTGTTGTTGGAAGAGGCAAGGGAGAGCTACAATGAGGAGATTGTAATGGGCCTGACGAGTGATTCAGTTGAGGATATCAGTAACAATGTCTCAGCATTGATCAGGTGGGTCAATGAATGGGAGCCTCCAAGCTCTGTATAATTTATTGGAAAATTATCCCCATCCTGTTGTCTTGTGTAAATGCTCTGAGGAAGTTAACTTGATGACTCATTTCAGGTGTTCCAGAGGAACACCGATAGCTACACTTTTATTTCTGCATTTTATTCCCTGATGATCGAGTGATATGGAGTTTGTTTCCTAGGAGATTTAATTTTACTAAAGTCTTCGTAAATAGCAAGTCCGTTGATCAATGTGACCATATTATATCTGACTGAATAATGTTTGATTGTTACAATCATATTTCATTTGTCTAGGAAACAAATGATGTTTTCAAATTTATCATCATTGTCCAACATTGGATCAAGCATTTCACTGTGGTGTTCTCCAAAATTAAGCAAAGATCCAGTTTACTAACATTGACGGTGCTAAATTTTCTCCAAAACTGAAGGATTTGTATTTTTCAGGTTAGTTTAGGTTCAGAGTAAAGGTACCAATGAGTCATAATGGGCCTTTACAAATTCCATTAAGTCATGGGAAGGTTGCTTTGGAAATCACCAAATGTATGAATAAAAAAAGAAGCAGTATGTGCTCTGTTTCACTATTCAGTAGTGTGTGACTGTTTGGTCCGTTTGATTAAAAATAGATAGATATATTATTGATCAATGCATCTCATCAATAAACATCACCAAGATTACATTTTGAGGTGTTTTTAATGATTGGCGTGTATAAATTTCAAACATCATATTCATACTACCTTACCAAATATAGGGATTAAGGGTCAAATCTTCTAGAAGCCTAGGAAATAAAATTAAATTCTTCTTAAGATAATAGATAAGTATATAGTGAAGGTGACTATAAAGGAGATTGTGGAGAAATGTGAAAGATTAAGAGGATAGAGTATGATATGTATCTGATTCTAAATATGTATTTTATGCTCATATATATAATAAAGGATAAAATTGATGGTATAATCAAAATGGTACCGGAGAGATGAAATAAATGAATGAATATTTCGAGTGAATGATGAGAGATAGGTGAATGTCAAAGATATATGTGACAAAAAGAGAATAAGTCTGAAATATAAAAATGGAAATAGCTCTACACTATTCATGTTAAGATTAAAATAAAAATCTAGATCTAAATCCTCACACAAGCCCCATTATTATGTTAGTCTAAGGCTGGGTGATATTGGATCGGCTTCGATCTTGAATCACTGCTTCATCTCCTTCTCCACAATAACCTTGAATCTCAAATAGTACCTAAACTTGGCCTTTTATTTTCACACTACTAACATGATGCTAAGAGAGAGCAAAACAACCAAAAGGAAGAAAAATAATCTTTTATGTGCTAGGGTTAGAGGTTCTCTTTTATCAAGGGTGGGGATTTAATTTTTGAATGATGTCTGATGAATAGTATATATCAAATTCATAGATGTCTTATGTATGCTTGACCTTCAAAGGAAGTAGAAGGGCAGCTCTAAAAGATGTGTGCCTTGGAAATTCACCAAATGACTTAAAAGAGGCCAAATGGGGTTAGTCTCGAGATGTAAACAAGTCTAGATATTGATGCATGTTACGCTTCAAAAAATAAAATCATGTTCGTACCATATTTATTCAATATGAGAAGCATATTTTGGTGCACACGCCCTCAATTTAGTCCTTGTTGACGGCTTTCAAGAGATCCCACACACTAAGCTTGGTTAGAAATTAATACTCAAATATGGTATTTTGATACACAGATGAAAATTAATACTTCATGATTATCAATAACCATCAACTAATTGAATTTATGTATAAGTTTAGATTATCACAAAACATCATTCCCAGCGCAAGAACTAGTAAACCCTTGTTATGAGAATTTAGATTTTCTCTCAAAATGCATTAGTTTCTTTAATTAATATCATCATCCTCACTACATAATTAAAACCTTGGTTTGATGAGAAGATTATTTAATGTCCTAATAAGTTGAGGGGATCTAGTAAGCATTTGAAGGCCCAATGAAATTTTTAGGGTCCTTATTTGAGAAGTATGTTTACCCTTAGAGTTTCATAAATAATCATTGACCTATTAAATGATGGATATGATATGGCCTTCAAGCTGACTACCATTCCATGTCTTGCTTATTTTCCTTGGGAAAAAAAAATTTCATTGTCATTTTTGTGTCATATTATGATAAGATCATAATATAACAATCATTAATATAAATATTCTTATTCAAAGGATATTTGAAAAGGACATCAAAATATATGGAAATAATAAATTTATTTTGTCTCATATATATGATGGGTATGACTAATCTTATGATCGTTGGAAAGGAATAACCGATGATAGATAGCAAGTGATCTTTGAATAAAGAGTTCAATGAATTTATTCATATAAATCCTTGAATAATATTTTACCCAACTGTCAATCAAGTTGATTCATGTCATTATTATATACATGGTCTTTGACTCGAGACCCTAAACATAACTTATAAATAGACGATATTATTTTGACTATGACTAATGAATCCTTAGCCATGTAATCTCTAAACCATCGTAGATTTGGATATCATGTAAAGTCTTTGAAGGTGATTGATTGGTCAAGATGGGATCGTCTTCTCTCGGTATGAGTAGAAATTAACTCAAAAAACAAAATGTGGTTAAATCCTAGGTCAAGTTAGTAGAAATATCATATAAGGTGTTCTCTATTATTTCCTCCAATCATTAATACTAAGTTGAGTGATCAATTAAGGCTTGATGGTTGAGCCATTTTAGAGTCATTTTAGAGTCTCATGCAGATAAACGATTATACATACATACTAATCGATGTTAGAAAAGGTTATATGGGAGAGTTTGTATACCCTCTGTATCTTATAAAGTATACAATGTAGCTTGGCACCCAATGGGTTAGCAACTTAACTTGTCGATTGGGTTTAATCAATTGTTGATTTATTAATCTATACGTTGATGTAATTAATTAATTTGGTTAACCCATAAGTATTTTTTAGCCTATGGAGTAATTAATTAGTGAGATATCCAAATCTAGAGGGTTACACAAATAAGAAATATGAGGTTTGAGGAAATATACATAATTTTGAGGGTTTTATGAAAAGTTAATAAAATTGATGTCTATAAATATGGGGAGAACAACTACACTTAAGAGTGACTATGCAAACCTTGTTAGAAACAATCCCCTTCATTCTATTTCTCTTGCGTTAAAGAGCTTTCAAGGGGAGATTCAACCATCTAATGATCAAGTGAATATCGATAGAGGTTGCACATTTGAACACCTTTCAAGAACTTCCTTCAATAAACCTTGTATAGATTTTGATCTATACTACATGATATGACCATCATTTTGATTGCTCAATTCAATGTCTACTGATGCATTCCATGTTTTGATCAAATTTTGAAGGGCTTATTGTGCCTCATATCTCAACACCTAGATCCACCTCATTACACAAATTAGATTGGTAATGTCAATTAGACCATCTGTGTAGTGAGATCTTGAAAAAGGTCAAATGTAAATAATAAACAAATTAACTATGTATCAATACAAATAAGTATTTGAGCAAAACTTGCACGATGAATGCAAATAATTCATAGAAACATTATCATGTGTACAGTGACGAAGCAAGTCTGCGAGGTCATTAAATACATGCAGACACCCGTCAAAACAATTATCAAATTCACCATTTTAGAGAAATAATCACGAATTAAATAGTTTAGTAGTGAATAAGGGTCTAATCCACGAAGAAGAAAGGTATTTTTATGTAATCTTTAAATTCGATCAAATCAAACAATAAAATGAGGTGAGAAATTAGGGATTTTGATAGATTTAGAAAGAGAATCAAAGGTGAATCCGCAGAATAAGAAATCGCATAACTTGGATAAAGATTTGCAGAGAAATCAATGAGTGAAGTTTAGAGAGAAATTCGGATCACGAAGAGAGAGAAAACCAAAATTAAAATGAAATTGACTAAATCTATTATTCAAAATTAAAATATAATGTTATACGAAGAAATACTAGGATGAAAACACGATTTCTAACCCAAGATAGCGCTCGAATTGATATAAATTTCTCACCAGATCAAGGACTTTTCATTATGCAAACTCGAAGACGATCATTGGCATTCAAGAATCAATTTCTCCCTATTCTCTCAACAAAATCTCACTTTCAAACACTCCTTGGATGCGGAAATTGATGTAGAAGCAAATGTAAGCAAGATATTCAAGGACTGTGATGTCTAGACATTTCAATTACTAGAAAAACCCAAGAATATTTTACATTGTCGAAGAACATCTCAATTTATAGGGAGAATTGGGCATAACAGTTGGATTCAACATTTAATCTTCAATCAATGGCTCTGATTAAAATGCATAAATGTGAATCGTATTGTTTAAACCATGTTTGTTGGATCGAAGATGAACCGCTAAGATTTTTTCAATTCGTGGGTGAAGAAGAAACGCGTGAAACGCTTGCCGTCTAATCTTGATCTAACACTCTAAATGCGTTTCGTCGGTTTTAATCTCAACCGTTATAACTCCTTAGATGAACAGCTAAGATTAAATCATTTTAAGATGATTCGCCGATGAAGTAGAGTGCGCCACGTACCCCCTTGATAACATGCAATCTTAACATGATAAAACATGATTATTAATGCAAAATAATGCAAAAACATTCCATTTATATGCATGTTATCATACTTTGAGTGCATTTCTATCATTCTATGCAATTTTATGTTATAATCTTAAAATGCGTTAATTTAGGGTTAATTATAATGAATTAAAGATTAAAGATTTTATAGCCCATCTTTACTTGAGATTATAAGTAGTTTTTAAAGTTAAATAATATGAGAAATCATTTTTATGAACATTCATTTAATTTTCTAAAGTTAAAATCTTAAAGAAATGAATGTATTTTTGAAATAAGAATTAAATCTCTTGTTATTTAAATAATTTGACTTTTTAGAATGATAGATAATTAAATTTCAGATCAAATGAAAGAAATTTGGATTAATTTGGAGTTGTATTTTGAAAGATATGATTTTTACAAATTTTAGGGATTTTTTTGGATTTTTTCGATTTTATTTTCGATTTAAAACATTTAAAATAAATAAAAAATGACAAAAAGGTTTTCGTTTTTCGCGCGGGTCCCACGTGGATGCGACGTGGCACGCAGGGCCACATGGTAGCGCCACGTGGGCCCACGCGGCACCTACGCGGCGTGTATAATTATATTTATTATTCATATAGTATATACTTTATATAAATGGGTTTTCAGCTTTCCGTAGACCGGAAAGGTATTCAAAGCCCTTAATTCGTCGGGACTTATAAACCCGACGGGTTTCAATAATTTTAGCCATGTGGGACTAATTTTCTAAGTTTCTTTAAATGCAGGTGACGTGGCGTCATTCAGAGCGTTGGATCGCGATCGGAGTGCACCGATCGAGTGGACGTGCGGTCCACGGATCAAGATCAAGACCACGTGCCTTGTAATCTAGTTATAACGGCTCAGATTTCAGGCGACGTGGCTGACGGAGGAGCGTCGATCGGGTGGAGCGCAGGAGATCCACGCGTCGATCGCGTGGACGCGGACCATCGATCATCTGATCGTGCACGTGCCTTGTTAAATTAAGTTATAATGGCCACGATTTCACGCGATCAAACGCATCTGAAGCGTTAGATCGCGATCCGACGGGCGCCGTTTTGATGTGTTTTAAAAGCATATCGTGCGATCAATCTGGAGCGTCCAATCAAGATCTGAAGGCCTAGCTTTAATCATAACGGTTCGCCCTTACGGATGCATCTGGACCGTTGATGGAGCTTTAAACACACCGATCAGACGGTTTCGCCCCATTTAGCCTATAAACGAAGAGTTCTTCGTCGTTTGTAAGCATTCGAGGAGGATTTCTCTTAATCGACCCATCTACACCCTTCCTCTCTTGAATCTCTCACTTGTAATCGCTTCTAGACTCAATTTCGTGTCCACAGAGTGTTTATAAGTGAGATTTCGTCGATCGAGCGAGGAGAATTTGTCTCTTGAACACCGATGTTCACGATTGAATTCGCGGAATGAATAGTTGTCGATCCGGCGATCAATTGGATCGATTTGATCGTTATCTCGGGTTAGAAAACAAGTTATTCCTCTTATCTTTCGTCATGTATCATCAATTTTAGGTTTAGGATTTCAATTTAGTTCAATTTTGTTTTTAATTTTAATTTGTGTTCTTCACGATTCCAAAAATTTCATCCCACTTCCATCTTTGATTTCTCCGTGATTACTAATCCAAATCGAGCGATTTTTGATTCCACGGATAGATCTTTGAGTTATCTTTCTAAAACCACCATTTTCCCTAATTTCTCACCTCAATTCATCGTCCAATTTGACCTAATTTCAAAAGATCTCTCGAAAATACCTTAATTCCTTGTGGATTAGACCCTTATTTACCATTATACCCCTCAATTCGTTATAAATTCCCAAAATTGGTAAGTTAGGCTTAATTTTTGACACGAGACCGTGTGAAATCGACAACCTCGCGGTCTCGTCTCGTCACCCCTCACTTAAGTGATAATCACGGTTAATTCATGAGATCAAACGCTCCACATGCTGCCACGTCACCCGCGGAAATAAAAATAGAAACATAGTCCCACATGACAAAAATGAGAGATAATGTGCGAGTATATAAGGTATGTGTACATCATTATATAGCGAAAATCTTGAAAAGGGTGTTATCTCATTATTCATACACACATGCGCACATATGCACACGCGTGCACATGCACACGTGTGTGATATGTGGCATTATCATACGCCACCACATGATGTAGATGTTTTGTCTGCGTCACGTCAGCACGCGATAAATAATTTTTTTACTCATTTTAATTTAAAATATATTGAATTAAATTCATAAAAAATTAAGAAAAATTCCATAAAATCCCTAAAAATTAGAAAATTTATAACTTTTAAAATACAACTCCAAATTAATCCAAATTTGTTTCATTATATCATAAATTAAAGTATATATCATTCTAAATGGTCAAATTTAATAAATAACTAGAGAATAAATTTATATTTCAAGAATACACTCATTTCTTTTAGAATTTAAAACTTAGAAAAATAAATGAATGTATAAAAAATATTTTATCTTATTATTTAACATTAAAGCCTAATTATCATCTCAAATAAAAATGGGGATAATCTAATAGTAAAAAATATTTTTCTTAATTATCATAGGTATCCCTAAATTAGCGTATTTTGAGATTATAACTTATTTTTCATAGAATGATAGATAAACACTAAAAAATATGATAACATGCATTATAATGGAATGTTTGCATGTATAATTTGTTTGCATGTATAACATGCATTTATGCCTTAATTTGCATTAATAATCATATATTTGCATGTATAATTTGTATGTTATCATATAGAGATACAAATGAACAACAACTCGGTTGATGATGTTGGAAATAAATGTAAAATGACACATTGTTGGGTATCGAGCTTTGCTATGATACAATTTATAAATTGTGTGTACAAGAAAGCTTCAACAAGCTCACAACAAGGCAATGATTTGAGTTTTTCAATATGATTGCTGGAGGGACTGATCTAAAACCATATCCCACTGAGAAAAACAAAAAAATACTATCACGAGCTTGAATTTTCATCCCTACTAATACCTATTTGGAACTATTAGGCTATCCACGTGGACTTTCTCAACTGATTTGATCCTATTGACTAGGAGAACATATTTTGACGATGAATATGGTGTGATGAGCAGGATGAATGCTCAAAGTTCTTTGAAAAATATCAAAATTTACAATTATGAGATAGTTTATAACACATTATTGGAAAGCGTATGAAATGTATTTTTTCATACAGAGTTAAGTGTCCTTTTTTAATTAGAACTTAGAAAACTCATAAATTTCTTGATCTAAATTTTCGAGCAAAGTTTTTAAACTTCGTGCTGAAATAAGTTCTGTCATCTCTTTGGGGATAATTCTTTTTATAGGATATATTTTATCTATTAAAAAATACATCAAAGTTATATTATCATCAACTTGGGTGTAGCCTTTGTCTACTAGTCTAGTAATGTATCTCTCAAGTTATCTGAATGCTTTTTACATTAGTTTATGAAGCCACATCCCACGTACATTTTGTTTTTTGTGTTACCTCTGTGATTTTACTAGTTTTGTGAAGCCATATTCTCAAGAATTCTTCATCCATGACTATTTTTTTATGTTGTCTTTGTGGCTTATTTTTAATTCATCCCTATTTATTCCCTTATTATTTATACGATAAACCTTTAGTAAAATATGAAATCTACATTTAAATCGAGTAATATTTGGTCGCATAGAGTTTAAAATATGGAAGTATTATGCCATCAATCTTCTTAATTTAGTAGAAAACCTCTCTTGTGTAGATTTTTGGGCTCATTTTGATCTTAAATTCGATTTGCACATAATTTCTAACATTTATCATTTCGATATAGTAAATTCTCAAGTACTTTATTGATTTTAATGAACATTGAGTGTATTTTCTGAAATTATTATTACAGTTGGAGGAATGTTTCCTAATTCCATGCATAATCTTATATGTTTTTCTTCATGATAGAAGCTCTTAACCACGTGAAATTTTACATCCTCAAACGATCATTTTCCTGATGACAAAGCAAATCACTTATTATTTTGTGCATTTCATTAAATCATTTATATACATTCAAAGGATTTACCAATAAGTTTATCCCTTGTATTGAAATAATATTTTGATATAAAATGCATCTAAAGATATCCCTTTAACGGAAATCATAATATTTTGAAATAATCTTAGATTTTGATATATAAAATTTTAATATAAAGTTATAGGTTGAATGTCATTCAAAAGTTTTTCTGGAGGGAAAATTCATTTAGTTTTAATCGATATCCCTTTAAGGTAATTTATTACTCAATTGATTATCACTTTAACTATCTCTCCCAAATTTTGGGGATCTTGACCTTCATCAATATGCATACATTTTTTATTTGGATTATTGTTGAACAAGTCTAAGAAAATTTAAATTTTTTATTTAAAATTTTGATTTAGATTTTGAATGATGTTATTGATATCAAATTTATCATGTAATGTATAAAAAAGATTGAACTTTACTAAGTATACCTTATATGGTCATCTATGATCTTCTATACAATCTTCAAGCGTTGCTCCTCATTAATCACAATCTATTTATTTCAAAGGATGATAGTCTATTCTCCGGAGTATATATATAATATTTTATTCATAGAAAATCGCAATTTAAACACTACGGGCCTTTATTTCACTGTCCATAAGGCCCAATAATTCGTGGGAATACGCTGCCCCGTTGCTCTGCAATGGCCTAGATCGCTTCGATTAGTGCAATCACTTCAAATTCCTTCGTAAAGATCCCCTGGCTTAAATTCTAGTCCACCCTAGTCGAGGGCGGGAGCAGCGCTCCGGCATTTTCCATTGCAAATGGCGGAAACGTCCTCCCCTCTCAAGATTCAACTCCCCGCAGACGCGAACGAACGGTGGTCGTTTCCTGCCCCGACCCTTGGCGATCGGGATAAGATTATTGTTAGTGTCTTGTTTCTGTTTTATTGTCATCGCGTATTTATGTCAGACGCGTGAGAAACGGGATAACTTCGGGTGATATTCTGTTAAGGAAACCTCAAAGGAGCTGAATTTTCTTTAGAGTTGCGTCTGTTTTAAATATTTTACCTATTCTCCTTTGTCTCCTGCCGTCACATATCTGTATCCAACGCTGTATTCTCATCGTGAAATGACTGAAATTAGAAAAAGCAAACAAAATTAAGATTAGGTGCGAGTATTTGTGATATTTGGAGTAGGAGAGAGATTTGACGACATTTAACCATTTACATGATCTCATTAGTACTATCTTTGCGGACGGCAATTATATCTCCTCCGCAATGGTTCCTTTAAGGGTAAATGGAAATTTTTCTCTCTGTTGTGTTGTTCGATTTTTACTCACATCCAATCCGTTCCCTTGTGCTGGAGCCGTCATCTTATGTAACATTCTTTTATCTGAATTTTCCCCTAGAGGTTAACATTATCAAAATCTTGAATTCTTAAGTATATTTGATAAGGATAAACATGGAACTCTGTTTTCACCCGTTTTTAAGTAATTCTCATCTGGCCCCTCAAAGGTCAGATACGTAAGCCACTGAAGTATAGATTTCAATTTTATTCTCTTACTTCACCTTGCAGGAAGTTTTTAAGAAAGCTATATCGAACTCTGCTCCACCAGAAAACTTTGCCCTTCAGGTCCTACAAGAAGCTATAAAACCTCAGGTTTGACTCACAATTACATTTAACTGCTCTTGCTGGTTTGAAACACGTCTATTGCTTCTTTATTCTACCTGAAGTTGCTGATAAGTTTAGCATCTGTATATAACATTGTTTTGGGTTTTTTTTGCCAGAGACAAACTGTATTGGTTCAAGATGAGAATCAGTTATTGGAAAACTCTCTTCGGACGTTACTTCAGGAACTGGTGGTATGTTCCCTTGTTTCCGAACTTCTTCTTTGACTCTCGAATCTTTTCCTGATCTTGCGAAATGGCTGAGTGAATTTTCTATGAAATGTAAAACGCATCAAATGCAAATCTGTTGATGTTTCTGGGACTTGTCAAAGAGATTTCCCTGTTGTGTATGTTTTGAACAGCGTTCATCTGTCTCTCTTGTTGATTTTTCTGAAAAACACTCTGTTAGTGATAAATAATGATAAGATCTGTCAGTTCTGTCTTTCTACACAGACGGGTAAAATTCAAATACTTTAGAACTCTGGAAATTTTAATGCGCGTTAATTGTTCATAAAAAAAACAATGTGCCTTAGTAGTGTCGTTTTTGGATTTCGAAAAAATGAGGACAACGTTTTTGCCTTTCTCACTCTCCTGTTTTTCTGTTATCATAAGATCTAAAACTTCTAATCGTGGAATTGAAGTTAACTTTCCAACTGAATATTCTTTTATTGTAGTCTTGAGTTTCCCTATGGCTTTTCTATGCATCAAAGGCTCTCTTTTTTTTTTAGATTTCTACGGGTGACAACTCATCATGTTGTGATTTAGGCACATTTCTGGATGGCACTGGAATTGTACGTGATCTGATGTAATGGAGGAACGGTTTTATGGTTCAAGTTCCCTGGCTTTAGAATGCTGTTACCATCATTGCACAAAAGAATACTATTTTTTATGTGTGATTAGAGGGAGACCAGAAAGTTATTCTTTCAACTCTAATCACTTCTTGTTTGACAGAAAACTCTTGGAATGCAAAAATTTGTTTTTTTGTTTCCTATTTCCTGTGGCATTTTGACTACATCTGACATTTTTAATAACACATTCACCATCTTCTTTTTATGCTAAACGTCATATGTTTCCTTCCCAGTCATCTGCAGTCAACTCCGGCGAACGAATTATGGAATTTGGAAAATCAATTGATGACGGAGAGAATTCCTGTGGTCAAATACCAAGACTCCTAGGTCAACTCTTCAATTCTTAGCGTAGTCTCTGAACGAACCTATCTATTTTTGTGGGGGTCTGCTTATTTTATTGGTTCATTATTATCTATTCACTAATACTGCTCTGAGTTTCTTGTACACTCCTATTTGACTAACTGAACTTTCCTAGCTTTTTGAAAGTACAACAAGGGTGTTGCCTATCTCGTCTGAACCTGGCCATTGCATATGGTCAAATCTAGAATAGATGGAACAAATTTTTTGCCAAAATGTCATAAACCCATTATTCATTTAGGTACAAGCATTCGCTCAAAAAGTTAATTAAAATTTCCATATTTTTTTCCTCAGATGTTGTTGTGTATCTTTGTGAAAACGGCCATGTTGAAGCTGGTATGATATTTCAGTTTCTTGAGGATTTGACTGAAATGTCGACAATGCAAGACTGCAAGGAAGTATTTGGCTATATTGAAGGCAAACAGGATGTCCTGGGAAAAGTATGCTCAAATCCTTGTATGCAACTGTAGTCTGGCTCATATTAGTGTTTTCAGCCCTATCAATGTCTCTGGCTTTCGTTTATCATTTAATATCAGGTTTTATTACCTTCAGCAAGAGCTGTTTAGCCGTGGGAAACTTGTGATGTTGCGAACATGCAATCAACTACTTCGTCGTCTCTCAAAGGTGGGATCTTGTTTATTGTAATCACTTGGTGTCCAGAATAATAGCATGTTTGTCTATATGTTGTCATAGAAATCTAGTGATGAAATGAAACTAATCTTTCAGGCAAATGATGTGGTATTTTGCGGAAGAATCCTTATGTTTCTTGCTCACTTTTTTCCTTTGTCAGAACGCTCAGGTTAGGTTCTTTCATATTACTTTGCTATTCATTTCCTATTTCGGCTCGTCGCTTACAGCATCTGATTTTTCTCGGTTGCTCACAGCTGTGAATATCAAGGGTGTTTTCAACACATCAAATGAAACAAAATACGATAAAGATGCTCCTGATGGTACTGAAAAATGGAGAAAAGCAAATTTTTAATTTTATATTACTCATGGTCTTTCTTTCTTAACATGTTACAACTTTTTTTTTCTCCTATCTTATCCAGGAATCTCCATGGATTTTAACTTTTACAAGACTTTTTGGGGTCTACAGGTTTCTTTATACCTCTATTTCTTCTATAAATTTTGACAAGATTTGACTCGTGGGTTTGTTATGTGATCCAACATTCAAATAAACTAGTCCGTCAGTGTGATGATGTTTCAATGAGATGATATTTTATGTGTTGCTACTTTTAAACTCTGTTGAATATAAGTGATAAATTTTCTGTTAATTTTTGGGTGTTTGATGCACTTTCTACTCACAAAGAATAGGTTATCAGAAATTTTGCAAATGCCCCTGCTTTATTCCTGTTCTAATTCTTTTAAAGCTAGTCACCTTCACTTGTAAGTAGAAAGTGATTAGATCTTGGGATCTGATAGCACTCTATATCCTAAGCAAATGATTAATCATGAAGATTTGGAGGTCAAGAAGAAATAGAGATGAAGAAAGTTGGTTGTACTCCTGTCAGGTGTGGAAACGGGTCGAGAGGTTTTCCAGCCTCTCCATCTGTGAGAAACCACACATGATATCGTTTCAGAATCATTTTTCTGTCTGGGTTTCCAGTCTTTTTGTTTTTTCATGCGAGGGTCAGTATGAGGGCCACACTACTGAGGAAAGATGTTAACAGGAGTTTTACATTAAAGGATAAACAAATATTTTCATCATTTTGTTTTTAGCTATAGATTTATCCCCTTTCTAAACTTTAAGTATTTAGATTTCTTAAACTCAAAATGATATAATAGTTTCAGCCATTATTAAACTCTTTTATTATTTTTGTGATAAGGAAACATTTTCGAAGTCCTGCTTCTTTGACCCTTGCACCAGCTAGTTGGCAGAAGTTCTCATCCAATCTAACGGTATCAATTTTCTGCATCTTTCATAGTTTCTTGTTCTAGACTCTGTGCTTACATTCGCATTGTTGATGCTTTAGATTGTGCTGGATACTTTTGAAGCTCAACCATTAAGTGAAGATGATGGAAATGGCAACATTCTTGAAGAAGAAGAGACTGCTTTCAGCATTAAGTACTTGACAAGCAGCAAACTAATGGGCTTAGAGGTATGGACGGGGGGAATTTGCTGGTCTCACTGCTTTTTGTTAGCCTTTGATTCACAATTTCCTCTTTCATTTGGGGGCCCAGGCCTTCACAGTTACTGTCTTATTCCATGGTTGCAGTTAAAAGACCCAAATTTTCGGCGCCATATCCTTTTGCAGTGTCTCATATTATTTGATTATCTCAAGGTGATGTGCATCAAATACTGCACGGAAATTTTATTTTTCAAAATAACTATTTGTCTCTTATGAGAGAAAAGTACTTGATGGTTGTTTATTGAGAATTCAGATGCACCAAAAGTTATTGAAGTTCCTATTGAGTTTCTGGATTGTTTGCCTGTCAGAAATCTATATGTTATGAATGAAAACAAATCGTGTCAAATTGATATGATCACGGCAGATATGATACAGTCTTGATTGAAATCTTTCCCGTAATTACTCCATACCAATTACATTAACAATGTCTGCTTACAACGTCTCTATCTACTGAATTTCGATAGAGAAATCACACAGAGAGTAGAGGGAATGCTAGGCTATTGATGGGGACAAACTCATGTCATCTTGCTCTCTCTAGCTTTGCTTCTTGACGATTCCTTCTCTTCAATCTCCTGACACCTCCTCGATCCTCTGTGCCTTTTAACTCTTGCCTTTATCTATATATTCTCTTCTCTGAATGCTTTCCTCCTTACTGACAGTTGCAATATGAAAATATTGTATTTTAATTTTGTGCTTCTTTTGAGTTAATTAACACTTTGTTTGTCAAGTATTAGGGACATGGATTTGTAGAAATTTTTGAACCTATTCTTATCCACCGTTTGATATGTTTTTTTCTGTTTCCACATGCAGGCCCCTGGTAAAAATGACAAGGATGGGCCTTCTGAAGGCATGGTAAGAAGTACAACTGCAATGTTATGATTTTAATGATCATTGAAAACTTTTCTTAGTATGGCATCTCATCAATTTTCTTGCCCCTTTTAAGTATAAAGAGGGACATCGGGGTGGAGAGGATCTCCAGAGTTAAGCATGCTCTGGCTTAGGTAGGGCAGGGATGGGTGACCTCTTGGGAAGATGGGCTCCAGGGTGGAGAGGAACTCCAAAGTTCAGCCTGCTCAGGCTTAGGGGATTGGTGACCTCCTATGATGAGGGCACCGGGGTGGGGAGGAATTCAAGAGGTAAGTGTGCTTGGGATTCAGCAATGCAGGGACAGGTGACCTCTTGGGTGGGAAGGAGTACCTGTCTGTACTAGGTGATCACTGAATGTGGATGATCATCCTTCAATGTTAAATAAAATCATCGGTTTTCATCTTTTTGCTTTGCAAGAATGATGTAGCCGAGAATGTAGGCCAAGAGCCTCCAAAGCCCAAATATGACTAATGTAGCCCAACAACTTACAAAGCCCACTTATGAGGCCCAGTTAGAGCTTAATGAGCTAGGAGAGAATTTCTAGGAGCTGTCACTATTCGCAGAGGATTGCCTAGAGATTCACAAATATTGTGTTAAATTCTACAGTTCCCAGAATTTCTAGAATATCTTTTTTTAGGTTTACAAGCTTCTTTTTCGTTGTGTCAGGTCTAGTCATTGGCACAAGCATAATGTCAGAGTTGTATTTTCAAGACTTTCTGTTGTCTTTTCAGGGGTCATGTTACTTATACGACCCTCCACCTTATGATGCCTATATAAGGCTCCTATTATAACCCTTAAGGACACAGAAATTGAAAATATCCTATTTTGAGAGCTCGGCTTTCTCCCTCTTGATTGTTCTCCCTGTCTGAGAGTGCTCTTGTGCTTGTGGTATTCAAGAGTTGAAGAGGTTAATTCTGTGGATTTAAACTTTAACCCTTCTTGTAGTTCAAGGCTTGTAGATTCAAGTCTCTGTTCTACATTGTTCCTGCGTCAAAGAATGCTTCTCAGCTTGTTTTTATAATGATCAGTCTGCTAGTCTGATACAGTTCTAATAAAAAACCTCAAAAAATGTAAAGAATTCAAAGTTTATTTCTATTTCTTCAATTACACTGTATCGGATATGCGGACTTTCGATCCTTACAGAACAGAAGGTGAAAGGATACCAGTTAGAATCTCCCAAGTTACCTTGTCGAATGCAGCTTCGCTTCTCGATGCAGTCCTCTTCTACAATAATCATCTCTTCCCTCTTCCTCCCTGAATTACCATCTCCTGTCCTATTTATTACCGTACCCTGCCTACTCCCAGCCAGCTCAGCACTTGGGTTCCCTCATTAAGTCCATGGCCCCCATGTTACCTCTTTGAAGACCTCTTTTAAATCCATGGCTCTGCTGAGCCTAGACCCTCTCATCAGTTGTCCCCCAGGACTTTCCTCTTTAATTCATTTCTCCTTATAGGTAAGCAGAGGGATTGTATCATAGTCCAACTATGGAGATAAATACTGAGGTTCAATGTTTGAAGGAACTTTGTTATTATTGCTTTTATCTTGTTCTTTAGCCAAAATACTGCACGCACATTACTTAATATCATAGAAAATGTTTTATCACTATAAATGTCTGCCTGTTTCATCTTTTTCAAATTTGGTGTCTGTTGTGTTTTTGACGTTGGCCATTATTGGTCTCCATTGTGGAGACCAGGAAATGCATTTCAGCCTTGTTGATGTTATCAACTTTAAAATATTTTCTTGGGATAGTAAATACTTCATCCCTGTGGTTGGATGATGTTAGATGAAGAGATTCTTGGAAAAATTCATCACTATTCCAGATTATTGGATATCATTGAGCAAAATTTTGATGCTCTTTGCTTTTCAGAAGGAGGGAATCACAGCATGCGAAGACAGAGTAAAGAAGCTTCTTATAGTTACTCCCCCTGATGGAAAGGAGTTTCTTAAGAGTGTCGAGCATATCCTGGAAAGAGAAAAAAATTGGGTAACTCTCTTCTGTTTACCCTGACAATAAGAATATGCACGTTTCTCAAGTTCATTGGACCTCTTAGGTTTGGTGGAAACGAGATGGATGCCCAGCATTTGAAAAGCCTGCAATTGAAAGAAAATCTGGTCAAGAAGGGGCTAGAAAACGGTATGCCTACCATCCTGTTACAATTGAAAAATAATGATAGGATCAAAGCAGCGCTATAAACGTGCACGTTTTTTATCTGTACTTTATTACATTGTACATCTGGGGAAAATAATGGAAATGCGTGACAATTCGAAGGCACCTTTTTGGTCAAGTGAACATTTGGAAGTTACAGGCATTGCGCCAGTAACTTGGGTTACTGGTTTGTTGGTTTCTTGGGTTTTCAAAACTATAGTTTGCTACTTTTCTCTATATTTTGATCCTTGAGGTCTAAGCCCTTGGGAGAGGACAGGAAACCTCATGGATCCCCTTTCAATTCACGTTCTATTCGATGACCATTCAGATTCCATCTCGTCATCAGCTTACTGATCTATAGGAATGGGGTGGTCGGGTAAAAACGAACAGCCTGGCCATGGATGAATTGGTCGACCTGGCTGAGAGACACTGATCATCCGTCTGGATGTCTAAGACAATTGGTAAGGACCACTAAATCGTCCAGTCAGCCAACTTGAGAAAACTCAGATTATACCTCTATTTCCTCCGTATCCCTTGTGTCTTTGCCTCTGCCCAGATTTCTCTTGTTAATCCTTATCTCTTCTCTATCTCCTCTTACTTGCATAACTTCCAACATCCTGCCTTAATTGAATGTCATGGGGTGCTTGTACTATGTTGAGAAATAAGGTAGCACCCTTGCTATCAACTATAGCTTTTTGTCGTAGTGTTAGTGCTTTATCCTAATAATTTTAATCAGAGTCAGAGGTCATGGGATCAAATCCTGGGGACAAAATGCTGTGTCTGGTGCATTGGAGGGGAGATGAAATCTTGAGGGTCGGGAAGAGAAGATTCTCGGAGAAGAGTGAGGACCGCATCAAGAAGCAAGAAGTGAGGTTGCAGTACTCTGTTCTGTAAGGATTGAAAGTCAGTAGATCTGACACAGTACTACTGAAGATACGGTTATAAAATTTTAATCCCGTAACATTTATTATAGCTCTTGATTGGATCCATATCAGACTGTTGGCGCGACTGCCTTTATCTTGCCTTAATTGAATGCTACGTGGCATGACTTGAACTTTGTTAAGAATTAAAATAGTACCCTTGCTATCAGCTATAGCTTTTGGCATAGTGGCAAGTGCTTTATCCTAACACCTCTCCCTCTTCCCTGGAAAATTTCTCTTTCCCATTTGTGCCTAATCTCTCTCTGCTGACCTTTTTTTTCCAATCAGAGGACTGCAAAGCTATTTCATTGAAGGCCCTTCAATGAAAGGTCCTTCGGGGCACAAGATACTCTATCTAACTCCCTCATAGAGCCGCCTTCTTGCTGCTCAGCCTGGGGAAACTCCACAGTTTTCTGGGAAACTCCCAAAACCACTGCCAACTGCTAACTAGTCAGTAGCTTCTGAGTAAAGAGAAACCCTTGAGGCTGCTGACCATGGGCGAGAACAATGAGGAAATCTTCACAGACTTCACTACTTCCCCTCTATCTTTCTATACTTTTACTTCTTTTTTTCCAATTTAATCAGTCCCCAGTTGACTAAGTTATCCCAGTCAACCCTTCCCAGACGGGCGTCGGGACAAATTTTCGTTGAGTCAGGACGAAAGGGCTTGATTACTGCCGTCTGGTCCTGACTTCTCGATCTTGACCATGGACATGTTGAACCCAATGGTCTATACTGTTCCTAATTAAAAGTTATATTTGTTCCAATTTTTTAAGTGGATTTTTCCACATCTTCATGTGAGTATTATATCAGTTTGTACATGATTTGTGAAACTATTTGTTTTCTCATTCGTAGATTGTAATTCTTTGTATTTTAAACTATCTCTTTTGGATTTAAAACTCTGCGTTCTGCTCAACTCATCACTGTTTTAAAAGATGTTATCAACACGCGTAGATATTTTCTTTACTGATGTTGAACTTTTTTGATGCCCAGAAGGCCGAGGTTCCGTTTGGGTAATAAAGAGCTGTCACAGCTGTGGAAGTGGGCGGAACAGAATCCAGTAATTTTTCCCGGCGATATCTCTTCACCACTGTTTGCTATAATCCATTGCCAAATTGAACTCAGTTTTACAACTAGAAAGTTCTGAAAATGGATTACGAATGTCATATGCTTTGATTTTTCGAATTCGTCCTGCTTAAAATTTCGTTTGTTTCTATAGAATGCTTTAACGGATCCCCAGCGCGTGCGCACACCATCAGTTTTGGACTATTGGAAGCCCCTTGCAGAAGATGTAAGCTTTTCAGCAGCAATCTAGCTTTTCTTCTAACTTGTTTGCTTCTTTAGCCTTTTCTTTTGCCGAGGTGTCATTAGTGAATATTCATCAGGGTTCCTCTCCGGTTAATTACTAACTGACAAGTTGGCTCTGCTTTTGTGAAATGCCAGATGGACCCCTCTGCAGGAATCGAAGCCGACTATCACCACAAAAACAATCGGGTATGCTTTGTATGAAAAAGGTCAATCTCATTTCTGCTGGCTTTTCCTTCATTCTCCACAAAACTAGTTACTGGGTTTCAGGTCTATTGCTGGAAAGGCCTTCGACTTTCTGCACGCCAAGATTTGGAAGGATTTTCTCGTGTATGTGAATATATACCTCTTTCTTTAAAGTTTGGCTCTTGTCGGTAGGCTCTAGGAATCGATCCTAAAAAAATCTGACCCTCCAGGTTCACAGTACTGGATCTTACCCAATCCCCTTACAATCAGTCGCCTCTTTGCTGTTGATTACTATCAGTCAATCTCTAGTATTAAATCCCCAATGCACACTTCTTTGTTCCTGCTGTTGATCAAATCTTTTGTAACGGTTTTGTAACAGTATACTGAATTTGGCGTCGAGGGAGTTGTCCCCCCAGAACTTCTACCTCCCGAAATTCGCTCCAAGTTCCATGCGAAAACCAACGAGAGGTCCAAACGAGCTAAGAAGGAAGAGGAAACCAAAGCTTCTGCTTCCCAACTAGAAGACGGCCAGGTGCCCAAACGGAAAACTCCTCTCCGTTGAACTTTGTGCTCTTGATCTCATTTTCTCCGGTGTGTTGACTTGTGTCTCCTAGATCATGACGACACCGGGAGAGATGGATGGCGGTGCAAGCGGCGCTGATTTACGGGAGACGGCAGCTGCTGTGGATGCCGCAGAAACGAAGTCAAACAGTGGAGAGTTGACTCCGGAAGTCAACTCGGAGTCGAATGCGGCCCAGGAAGCTGAGAGAGACTCCGACCCGGACGTGGAGATGATCCCAAGTACGGGCATCTAAGACGAAGGTCAGAAGATAATAGGCGAGCATAGGATACAGAAAGGTCAGAAGAATTAATTGCAGAATAAGGAATTAGAACATTCTCGTGTTAAAAAATCGAAATTTCAGGGGGAAAATTTTCTGAACCATTCATTAAACAAATTTCTTAGTTACATTGCGGATTTGACTTGTACATGCATTTATTTGTATATCCATTCATTCGATCGCCCGCCCGTCTCATCCATGTCGATGAAGATGCTTACAGCCTGCACAGCATATTTTTAACAGCAATGGAAAATAATTAATTCATTTTCTTTCAGGTGAGAGTTGTGGCGTTACCTTCCCTATCCGGGGACGTTCCTTAAGTCTCTCGAGGCTGCTGCGAATATGGGACACGGCGCCCCAGCACTTCAATGTGTTCGCCACGTCGTCAAGCCTCAGGAGGTATTCCTCTTCCGTTAGAGGGAAGGATCTCTGGCAGCTTCTATTTTCTTGTTAACTTATCTCACCGGTTCTCAATGAAATCGAAACATTCGACTCACCTGTTCCACATACTTCCACATGACATTCATCGCCAGCAGATTTCTCCCCATGAACTCCTGCAAGAACAAGGGCTTAAGATGAGGGCGACTAAATGACATAGAACGAGTACCCACGCGAAGAGTGGGATTTTCCAAGGAAATGCAGGCCGGAGAGCACGGACGAACCTTTTTAATGAGCTGCACGTCGTATGATCTGCCGTACTTCTTCCTGATGAGCGTGGCCAGGTCAAAGCCACTGAATTTCGAGTCGTCCTCTCCAATCAGTCTTTCCAATGCGTCGCGGGAAAACCCATTTTTCGCCTGCAAAGATCAGATATTTACCGGAAGTCAACATCGTCTCCGTTATTAATCGGGATTCTTTTTATTAGCAAGGGTTCTTAGACGAGGCTACTTGGTCGGAATCCCTGTCTCCGCTCTCGGAGTCAGCGGGGTCTACATTGCCGCTTACTGCTCCTGAGATAACCAGCCGCCTCCGGGAGTTTTTACCAAGAAGTTGTTCTTGTGGATATCCCAAAGTCAACGCCTTTTTCGATGCGCTCTTCGGATTATTCTCGAAGAATACCTGCGGAGCGAAGGCACGGTGCTGACTTGTGACTGCGCTCACCATTCTCTGCAAAAAAAAGCGCGTTCAACGGCAACTTTCCCCAGAGTAGATTGAATAGAGATAGCGAGCTCCGGCAAATCAAATTCTAAGGAAAACAAGCTAGCCCGTTGCCCGGACAGCCTCCTTCTATGAGATAACGACCAGAGTAACATGTATTGATCTGCGTCTATGGCTATAGCAGAGCGAACTTGCCAAAATCTCACCTCTTAGCTCGGCCACGGAGCAGTTACAGATTGAAATTTGAGGGGAAACGTCTTCAGGTAAGCATGCGGAGTCGTGGGCAGCCAAAACTGGTTTCCGGTCCGAGGGTTCGCGGAGTCTTGCACGACTTCTCCGTCTCGCGGCAAGAAATCCGCGATACACGCGACGGCGAGAAGTTGGGGAGTAATTTTTCCGGGGAGAAATTAGATAAAAATGAAGGAAAATGAAGAATTCCGGGCGCACTGTGGGGCCCGAAAGGCCGCTGCCCTCAAATTCTCGTGGTCGGGAAACTCCGAAGCGAAACCCTTATTTGCTTCATTATGAGACGGATTTTTTTGAATCCGGAGCCTGATTTGACTGATTTGGGTCGGCACTGGAAAACATCGAGGATAATTCCATCCGCGGAAGAAAAATAAATAAAGTAGAAAGGCATGTCTCAGAGAATTACAGTCCCCGGCTTAGTTTCTGCTCGAGATAATCAAATCGTGAGTCACTGTCAGAAAAATAAATGCTCAATTATTCACACGAGAAAGAAATGGAGAGTTCTAGAAGGCTAGAGATGGCCCATATTATGGGAATTATGTGGAGAAATATGTGGAAGCAATAGGAGTTCATCTCAAGGCATAGAAAATAGAGCCAGAGAGGAGAAATGAACTCTGAATCAGTGTCACGCAACGATCACCTACATGTTTCTACAAAGGAATGGTAGAGAAGGAATGGATAAACTCCCGAGGAGATGATCCTTAATGGGCCATCCAACATCATCCCAGTTGGTTGCCCTAACATGGGATTTGTATGTCATCTTAAACCGTATAGATAGGAGAAAAAGAAAGAATAAAAGAGAGCAAAGAGAGATTTGAACACGAAACTATAGCTCGATCCATTTCCTACATATGCTTCTAGTCCAATATATGAATGGCCCACATGACTACATGTTCATGGTGGGACTAAATTGCTCGTGCTCGGCTTGGAGAGAATAAATTGTAGTCCGTCTCGAGTCGAGTTTGGGTGAAGATAATGGATACTTGGCGGTTGTTGAAGAAATGAGCCGCATACATTTTCTCTTACAATACTGTTTCACTTATTTAATGCCGCGCTACCTTGATATGATTACTACGTTCTCGGAAAATCAGATTATTAGTAATAAAAAAACAATGGCTTGATTAACCCAATACATAGGTATTGGAAGAGATGTGAGAATTCCAAAATCGTGTAGAAGTGACGTGACCGAAGCAAGTTCACTAATAGTGAGGGTCATTATTTGATGCTCAATTGCGAAACAACTTCTTGATTTCTACTCTGGCTAATCACTAGAGTTTCATTGACATGCTAATTGTAATTAGTAGGGATAAGGTTGACCACCAAGAGTGCCATCATAATCCGCAAATGAGCATCCCTCTATATGAAAGTGATTTGCCAAAGTGTAACAAATTTGTGGGGGGAACATCTTAGATAGAGAAGAACCTGAAGAACTGCCATTAAATTAGCTTGATGAGAATTTTGTTTGATTTGAATCTAAGGACTGACAATAATGGTTATGTTTGGTCTAGTCAGGGTCCACCTAAAATATGGTTTGATCGATCAATAGTTCACCCATTGAAAAAATTTGAATTCCAGTTCAAAACAATTATAATGAAACTAATCACGAACTTATTCTTGCTTTGGTTTGTTTTTATTTATAATTGATGAAAAATAATTCAATTCAATCTTGAACAAGCCTTTCAATAAATTTAGTCTCTCTCACTCTTTCTTTTCGCAGGTGGTTTCTCTCTATTTCATGCGCATTCGATCAATACTTACTTATTCAACAACAAGAGTTATAACAGAAACTGTATTTCTATAAAAAAATTGGGACAGCATAACAAAATTCTCTCGGATGGCATGTCCCTCCTTATCACAGGCAACTAGGGCCTACCCTCTTCATATCTAAAGACAATAAACAACAATCACGAAGAATAATAGATTTTCCTCTTCAGTGGCTTTTTTCAACTTCACATTTCATGCAAAGACTTATCGTGGATGCTTAAGTCCAAATTTCTTTCCCGTGAACTCCTTTCTCTCTTTTTGAAGAGAAAAAAAATGTTTCTTAAGTTTTGATCTGATGAATAAATTGAAGGAAAAATAGACCAAAGTAGAAAAACATGCTCTTTTAGAAAATCGATTTAGAGGCTAACAAACTGTATTCTCAAAAAAAATTGTTTTCCCCTAACACCAGGCCTAGTAACAATCAATCACAAGAGCTTTCCCAACAAGGATATGATAACGAGTGATGTCTTACAGAGAGGGACTGTCCATCTCACTAAAAAGGTTGTAGAGAGTCAAGAAATGGTCGCTGAGAAGATCCAATACGTACTTAGACTGAGAGGAAATCTGTTTATTCTTAAAAACAATGAAATTCAATACCTAGAAAATATTTAACGAGGCCAAGGTCGTGTGAGAGGATTTTAGAGTGCAAAAATGCCTCAGCCATTTTAATGCCTAAAATCACTTGTTTGTTTCTCGTGGCCTTTAAAAGAAGGGTTAATATAATGGCATGTCATGACGTACCGGCTATTATTAGCCGCATGTCATGACCTTTTAAAAAATCAGGTCATGTTATGACCTTTTTAAAAAACGTCTTGGCATGTCATAGAATCCGACGTGGACGATGACTAGGTTGCCACGCAGGATTGGAGAGAGAGCTGCCAGCCACGTCATCGTCCACTTCGGATTCCATATAATAATATTATATTATTATATTTTGTCTTCCCTTACCTTTCCTCTTCACCCCCGTCGATCTTCACCGCGGCGATCCTTTCCTCGCAAGCTTCGTGCCAGACTGAAAGAGAAAGAAGAGAGGGAGCAGGTTAGTTCTCCCTCTCCCGCTCTCTCTCTCGCCACCGACATTTTCCCTCTCCGGCTCTCTCTCGCCGCCGGATATTGATTATTGATTAACCCAGTCGGAAGAATGATCACCAACGCTAAACACGAGAGAAGGTTAACCTCATTATAAAGCGCACGGTTAATCAAATCAAAATTTCTCGCGACTATAGTATATCGCGTCATGACGTGCCGTTTCCGGTTTTGGTATTTTCGTTTTTGGTTTTGAACTTTCTGCACGAGAGACCCTCCTGCACGAGAGACTGATCGCTCGGCGCTGGGGCGCTACTGGTGAATCCATGGAATATCACAGAAGTCGCTAACTCGATCGGATACGCCTTGGATATGCCTGCTGATGAGAGGGAGAAGAGGCACCGGCATAATTTCGCCCATGTCACCACTCATACCGCTCAGGATTGGGCCGAAACTTTCATTAGGTGTATTTTCCTGAGTTCTTGGATCATCAATTGTTTGAATCTTCCAAAATTGAATGTCCTTTGCATGCAGTGAACTTAATGACACAATTGTCGAAGCACAACTGAGGACAAGACAAGTTCCACCTTTGCTTCCGAAGAAGATCGCTGTTGACCGTTATTTGCAGTCCAGAAACCGCTTGCTTATCTTGGTTTTCCTCCTTAAACCAATGAAGTATTCTATTTATTTTCTTTCATTTTGTTGTCATGTGATTTTCAGGGTTTCAATGTCACGCTGACGGAGCCAGTGGAGACTCCTGGGAGAAAAGGGGGGGATCAGATTAAAGAGATGGAACTTAAACTGCACCCTGATCTTAGAGAGTCTCTTAGCTTGCTGTGCAATGATCCAAAGACTACTGTTGTTGTAATCAGCGGTAGCGAGAGAAGCGTCCTAGATGATGTATGCATATTTTAACCCAACATCTATCCATCCATCCATCATCCATCAATCTCAATTGGCCATGCAGAATTTTGGAGAATTCAACATGTGGTTGGCCGCGGAGAACGGGATGTTCCTCCGGCTGACCAAGGGAGAGTGGATGACCACCATGCCAGAACATCTTAACATGGACTGGGTCGAAAGCGTGAAGGTAAGCCAAACCAGAACCACCGTCCTTTAATTTCATTTGTTCTAGTTCCCCTTTTAATAATTTCCTCACTCCATTTTAGCACGTGTTCGAGTACTTCACCGAGAGGACTCCCCGCTCCCATTTCGAGCAGCGGGATACATCTCTTGTCTGGAACTATAAATACGCAGGTACCTTGGGAAACATATATTTCCATTAAAAGATTAGTTGCTTCTGCCTCGTTTTATTTTTCTCTTTTTTCTCAGATGTGGAATTTGGGAGGCTTCAGGCAAGGGACATGCTGCAACATCTCTGGACAGGACCGATCTCCAATGCGGCTGTAGACGTCGTCCAGGGCAGCCGTTCAGTAGAATTGGGTCATCAATCGAAATTCAGCAGAATTGGGTCATCAATCGAATGATTGATAGTCACAGTACTATCGAATGATTGATAGGACAGACAGGTGACTGGGACATCCTCTCCGCTGGCCTGGCAGTTGTAATTGTGGAGGGGATTGGGGCGCTCATGTATAGGAGTACTTTCCCCATTAGTAAGAAGATCAGGATGCTGATAGGCATGTTTAATTATTGGAAGGTGGGGCTCTCCATGGGGCTCTTCTTGGATGCCTTCAAGTATGAGATGGAGAGGATTTTGGATTCATGTCGCCCCTTTGATGTTGATATTGATGTCTTTAGTACATTTCTTTGGTTTCTGATGATATAAAAATTTGATTTTTTGGGTTCCTTTTTGGTGTAATTTCTCAAGCATGAAACATTCATGTTGATGTCTTGAGTATGTATTTTTCTAATTTTAATTCAATTAATATCCAGGTCTAAAAAATATTTTTCGAAAAAAAAATCCAGGTCTGAATATCTGCTTGCAATATGACCTAAATTGAAGATGTAGAATTTGTATATTTCTGTTAGGATTAATGTTATTTGGGTCAGAAATAATTAATTTGATTTCTTAAAAAAAAACTGCTGCTCTTTACACACGAATTTGGAAATTCAGCAAACTCGAACTAACGAAAAACCGCTCTCGGTTCCAGGTCCCCAGTTCGCACGAAGAACCAGGCTTATCTCTTCGAAGATCAAGCTGGGGATTGTTAGGTGCGACAAGAATGGATTGCCGGTGGTGCCGCCAGTGAGCCGGACGGCGCCGGCTGATTCGTCCGAGTATAGCGACGGTGCTGATGACATTGTCAGCAGCAGCGGAGGGCACCATGGGCCAAGCAAGATAGTACTCGGCGTGGCCATTGGGCTCTCCTGCTTGGTAGTCCTAATCATCTTCATCGTTTGTCTGTCAAGACAATGTGGTTGATCCTAGACAGGTTTGGAGCAGATGTCCGTCTGGATTTTGGAATGTGGAAGCCCCCTTCCATCCTATTTTTTTCTCGCATTCCTCCGAGATATGTTAGACACCCAGTGTAAAGTGGCCAGCTACTTTACGTTAATTTAGAGAAGACTTGAAGTTGAAAGAAATCTTGAATCATTGCCCAGTAAAAAAAGAATGTCTGAATTACTATCGGATCCAAAAGTTTGAATTCTGGTCCATATTCGAGTACTATATATCCGTTGTGAAATATATAATAATAGGCCGTGACTATTGGTGTATGGATAATATTCGTGTTTCTGAAGGCAATAAAGAAATACATTAATTGTCATTGTTGGGTTACATCATTAGCGATAGGGATATTGCGGATATGGCCATTGCTCGTTCTGTTCTTGTGTGCTCCGATCATGCTTTGGAGATGTTCCCTATATTGTTCTCAGTGCTCTCCCCCATGTTGCACCTAAAAATAAGGAAAATAAATAAGAATTAAGAAATTAAGGAAGTGAACTTGTCATTAAAAAAATCTTATCGTACTTAAAAAAATTAAGCAAACAATCGAACACGTAATTTGTTCATGTTGTTCTGAAGATTGGGATGGCCATTGTATAATTTGAGGGGGCGCATTGTACGTGTCAGGCTCGTATGCGCGGCCAAATCCAACATATCCTTGCTCTATAGGCACCTGCGAGCCCTGCTGACTTAAAAAGTGTCATTTTGGTATTGTATATCGAATATGTGAAAATCTGAAAAGTTTATTAATCATTATTTTGCTTGCCTCTTGCAACCTCCTTCGCGAACATGTCTTCCTATTATGGCCAATTTGGTGGCAAAGGGAGCATGTCATTTGAACGCCTCTCCGAGATGAACTTGGACGGGCAAGGTCTAACTCAGAGTTATCAACTCTCCTGTTTCGCCTAGGCCTTCCTGGTTGTCTTCTCACGAACGGAGGGAATACTTGGTTGCCTTCAACTTTGGGCCAGAAGTCCTTGTCATTCATTGGTGGAATATCATATTTATAAGATCGCTCGTATTTTTCTCTCTTCAAGTAGGCATTCACGTAGCTGGCAGGGTCCTTATTCATCCAATGAATGCAGGCAATAGCATGTTGGCAAGGAATTCCTCGTAGTTGCCAATATCTGCAAGTGCATTCTTTCGCCTTTAAGTCAACCAGAAGTTTGCGACTGCCGGTTCTTACTTCAAATTTCTCATGGCCCGCATGTTTCACTGTGCATTTTCGAGACTTCTCTATGTTCTTGTTCAATTTACGTCGTGCCCGGGGGCATACGTCGTCAGTGCTTTGCTCGCAAATAACTCCCGTTTCCTCAGTATCCGGTCTGTGACAATACTCTGTATAGCTTCGAGCATGTCAATGATAGGCAGAGACCTGGTTCGTAAGATAAGACTGTTAAAACATTCGGAGAGATTGTTATCAATCGATTCACATTTCGTCTTCTCTAAAATGAATGCCCTGCAAAATTTCTCCACCCCTACACGACGGAAATCCGCCACAGCTTCTTCACTCAATACTCTCATCTGTGTAATCATCTGCTCAAATTCTGGTTCCGTGTTAGACTTAACAGCTTTCCAGAATAGAGTCCTCAAAATCGCAGTAGAGTGTCCCTTCTTCTTCCAATTCGCGTAAATATGCCTTGCACAATTCCTATGCTCGGCATTTGGAAGTAGACGTGAAACTGCATTTTCCAAACCCTGCACAACACAAGAGGGTCACAAGTTATTAGTAAGTTGTATTACTATACAAGTAAACTTAAAATTGGTTAACGAGGCAATTTAGTACCTTCTGCTGATCGCTGATGATAGTCCAATGTTTTCCATCATTAATTTTTAAATCTTTCATTAACAATTCAAGAAACCAGGACCATGATTCTTGATTCTCTCCTTCAACAACGGCCCAAGCGATGGGGAATATTTGCTTATTCCCATCTTTCCCCACAGCACATAAAAGTTGTCCTTTTAGCGAGGTCTTCAAAAAACAAGCGTCTAAATTGATGACGCGTCCGCAACCTTTTACGAAATCCTATGGCGAGTGATGCAAAAACAAAATATATAGCCTTTTTAAATCTGACCACGGAATGAGGAGGGTCTCCATGAAGGATCAACACAAAAGTACCCTTAGCAGCTTCCTTCAAGGCAGCAACATAAGAAGGAAGTAAGTGATAGTGTTGTTTCAAAGATCCATGAATGATTTTGCGGGCCGCAGCTTTTGCCTTGTAGCAGGTTTGTTTTGAAACAGTTATTCCAAACTCTTCGTGAATTTCACGCATCATATCTATTGCCTTCCAGTCTAGATTGATTCGGAATCTGTCCAAGAAATGGTTTGCAATCCATTTATAATCGGCGTGTTTGTTCCGCGAAACTGTACTGCACGTATGCTCATCATGTAGAGCCTTAACAACGAAGTAGTCCTTCATCGAACCCCAGCTAGCGTATATCCTCCAAGGGCAATCTTTTCCCTTGCATTTAACTTCTACATTAAGGTTGTTAGACCTTACGAACTTGGCATTGAAACCATTACCTATGGCATGGTTCTTCACTGCTGTCGTGAATTCCTCGCGTGAATCGAACTGCATGCCCATTTCAAATTTGATCATGTTAATGGGGCACTGATCATCATACCGTATTCCCCTCTGTGTGATCATTGCACGGTAGTCCTCATCGTCTGAATCATATAGAGGTAAACCCTCATCATCTGAACTTCGATAATCACTAGGGTACACATCGCCATCTAGTTGCAATTGACGTTGCAATTGAAGAGCATCCCTTTTTTGACTCCGACACTCCTGGAATTCCTCATTCGATTCTTCAGATGTGTACCCAACTGGGTCACTATTGTAAACGTCAGTTTCCGCCTCCTCTATACAATAATAATCATCACTACCACTGTCAGTATGATAGTCCGATCCCAATATTCTAAGACGCTCATCATCCCTACGCAATAAATAAATGGACCAAATTAATACATGACCGGGTTACAATTTCAACTTATAAAAAAAGGAACTTACATTCTTCTTACGCCTGAATTCTCCAACAAAGTATCGAGAAAGCAATTTGGGAAAGCACCGGGACCACGAACAAGACCTTGCTCTTAGTAGATTAGCTCTGAGTATAGAGAAGCATTCCACAGCTGAAAACCCCGAGTAGATTACCCTCCAGGATACGAGTAAATGAACTCGAGGGTAAACATCACAGCTTACAGGGTCCGCGGTTTTGGCACTTTCCAGATGCTCCCTCCGGAAATATTTCCAGAATTAAGAATTCTGGGGCATCTATTTTCGTCTACACGAATGATTCTTTCTTACGTGTAGAGATGTTCTCTTTTATCTCAAAACAAAATGAAAAAAACGAAATCGGAAAAAAACGGAAAACGAAATCTGAATCGAAATCGGAATCGGAAAATCGGTAAATCGGAAAACAAATGGAAATAAACGAAATCGGACAAACGATAATCCTAGCATAGAATGAAATTTTTTTTGTTAATTTATCTTTTAACGATGAATGAAAATATTCCAAGGTACTAAATTACTTTGAGAAGTTTATTTTCATGGAATTGCATAGTAAAAACATAATAGACAACTTTGGGCATAAAATGTGTGTTGAGAACAGAATGTGACAAAGACAACTCTTAGAGGACAACACCGATCCACAGGATATCTTCAGTGTCCAAAACATCTCATACAGAGTTTAGGAGTGGGGTGGAGAGTGAGGGAAGACATTCCATTTTGTATGGCCTGAGCTTGATGTTGCACTGTGAAATTCCATATCATATGCTGCTTTGTGAGAAATTTAAGCAGGGATGCAGCTGAATTTTCTGCCGATCCATTGTACATCTCCCTCGTGTAGATGGTGAAGTTAGAGTTGGCCGCCCTCTGCCATAGACAACCTGAAAAAAATGTGGTGCCGAAGGACAAATGATAGTTTGTGTAGTTATAGAACACAGATCACATTAGCCACCCGTATCATTGTTGCAGGTGCTTGATGATGATGCACTGACCGACTGATTAAGGATGATATGCTTTCGACCACCCACTCTATGAAAATGAAAATGAAAATCTCGTGCAGGGTCTCTCGTCCCCTCTATTCTCGTGCAGGAGGGTCTCTCGTGCAGGAGGGTCTCTCGTGCAGAAAGTTCAAAACCAAAAACGAAAATACCAAAACCGGAAACGGCACGTCATGACGCGATATACTATAGTCGCGAGAAATTTTGATTTGATTAACCGTGCGCTTTATAATGAGGTTAACCTTCTCTCGTGTTTAGCGTTGGTGATCATTCTTGCCCGACGGGTTAATCAATAATCAATATCCGAGGCGAGAGAGAGCCGGAGAGGGAAAAATGCTCGGTGGCGAGAGAGAGCAGGGAGAGGGAAAAAGAACTAACTCTGCTCCCTCTCTTCTTTCTCTTTCGATCGGCACGAAGCTTGCGAGGAAAAGGATCGCTGCGGTGAAGATCGACGGGGGTGAAGAGGAAAGGTAAGGGAAGACAAAATATAATAATATAATATTATTATATGGAATCCGAAGTGGACGATGACGTGGCTGGCAGCTCTCTCTCCAATCCTGCGTGGCAACCTAGTCATCGTCCACGTCGGATTCTATGACATGCCAAGACGTTTTTTAAAAAGGTCATAACATGACCTGATTTTTTAAAAGGTCATGACATGCGGCTAATAATAGCCGGTACGTCATGACATGCCAGTATATTAACCCTTAAAAGAATAGTCTGACCTGCGCATCCGAGTTGAACCGGGTCTGAGCTGGACCCCCTGTAATTCATTAACGTGTTTAATGGAAATAAGACACGTGGATTTTTAAATCCCAAATCTTCTCTTTAATGGGGCAGGCCAGCTGACTCATTCTGAATGGTGAATTGCTGACGATAGCTTAGCTGGCTAAACGCGAGAAGAGGGGGACGACTTTGGGGTCGCAGGGTACGAAGGATCTCAGAAGCGGAGTAGATCTCAGGAATTCCCTGCCGCGTCCCACGGGTCATTCCACCTCAAAGCAGACGTCTCCGTCGCGGCATAACAACTTCTCGAGACGAATTCGTGTTCTTATTGCTCTGATCTTCGAACATCGATTCGGCGACTTCGGGATCCCGTTTGAGGGCGGGGAAGTGAGACGAAGTGATTCCATTTCGCTGGAGAAAGAATGGCGACCTTCCTAAAGCTGGACGATTCGCCGATGTTCCGACATCAGGTAGCTTGCTGTAGATTTGTTCTGTTTTAGTCAATGGTGGTAAGTTTGTTGTATTTCTTCTACAGTTATTTTCCTTGGAACATGGAACAGAGGAGCTAAGAGAACGTTGCCAAAGACTTCATAAAGGAAGTAAGACATTTGTGTGAGTATTATGCTCTTCAACCTTTTTTTCTTCTTCTTATTTTCATACATTTCTTCTTTTCGTAGAACTCTGACACTTGGCACTATATTCTGATTTCTTAAAAAGGTAATGCATATCACTCGTAATGCCGGATAATTGTTACCGTGAAGTAAATAATTTTCTTTGATCGAATTGACTAAGTCAGTGGGCTAATTTTTTTCAATCATGTGCATCTGGGCAATGTCATATATCTGAGAATATCTGACTGTCCCAGGCTGCGAGTAATGAGTTCTACATCTCAAGATTTCTCAAGCCTCTCCTATTCATTGCAGTGCATCTCTTGAAGGAGCATACGTGGGAGATGTTGTCTTTGCTGATTCTTTGGAAGCTTTTGGGGCTGGGCACGATGATCCCACGAGTGTGGCTATCGGAGGTGGACCAAACCACAGATTTACTCGTCTCTTGTCAATTTGTTTTCGTTTTCACTCTTAACTTACCAATGAGTTTTTATTTTTGTAAAACCATGAAGTTGTCTTTAATTCTTTTTAATTTTTTTACTGAATCACAATGTGTCTTCATGCTTGTGTTGTATTCTCGTAGCTTACATGATTAGATTGATCAATTGAAGTAGATTTTCTTGATTTCAAAATATCGTTCCATAATATTTTATTGTTTTCCTCGCATTTTAATCTCATTCCATTACCCTCAGAAAATGCGGCTTAAATGAGTTTTTTCTTGAATTGCAGGTCCTGTCATGTCCAAATTTACAGCTGCATTCCGAGAGCTTAGTTCCTACAGGGAACTTCTTCGGTCCCAAGTAAGATCAGAAGAAAGTTTTTGTTTGCAATGGTTCCGTTCTTTTGTGGGTTTAACTTGTTTACTGAGTACAAACGTCCCATAGCCTGAGCAATGATTAAGAATTGATAATCAATGAAGAACTGGCCAGAAAACCAGAGGCTGGTTACCGGATTTTGAACATTTTGAAATAAACATGGCAAGTCGCCCCAGCCCAGGTGAGTAAAGTAGTCTAGCAAGAATCGTCTTGGAGGATTGTATAAATAAGGCCTCAACTTTCCAAGAAGGGGCGTCATTTTGGCAATACAGGATAGAGGCTTGATGCAGGGTTTACACTCCAAAACCTCCAAAAAGGAGCGGAAGGAGGTGTTGCTTCATTCACATACTTGCTTGTTTGTCCAGTCTGAACCTAGATCCACTTACCTAGGTCATTCTAATATCTTCGTTTCTACATTGGTAAGTAAGACTGATATTCCATTTTTCTGGTGTGGGTTGCCTCAACCAAGAAAAGGAGTGCATCACTTAATCGCAAATTGATCAAGACTTCAATCTTTGGATCATCAAGATCTCATATATCTTAAAGAACACTGTACTTGATGATCGGAAAAGTCAGATTAACTCTTCCTATAAGAAATAAGAATGTTATTCAATAGCGTTCCCAACCTCTCCTCACTCTTCGGTTCTCTCTCAGTTTCCTCATTGTGAAGAACTGATACCAATGGACCATAACCATTTAGCCAGAACCTGATACACCAGCTGTCAAATGCCCCTTGAAAACTTCTTAACAGTTTTCCAAAATGACAACCCCTTTTCAGCCTCAACAGACGAATAGTTGATTGTACCGGGTACTTGTCAAAAACTAGCAGTCAGCTTTGAGATTTGCCAAAAACTTGAATGATGTGCTTCATTCATGTGGGGAGGAGTAATTTTCCGACAGATACTGTTATTTCATGAGATAATTTGGTCTTTTTTCTGGGTGTCTTACAGGTAGAGCATATGCTGAGTGACCGTTTGATGCAGTTCATGACTGTTGATCTACAAGACGTGAAGGTATCGATGTTATTTTTCTTAATTTGGTACCAGGAACTTAACTACTTTTAGTAGAAAGTTTCAATGGAGTTATGTATGAAGAATACCTTAATTCTACAAAGAATACTATTAGGAGTTACACTTGAGGAATATCACTCAACTAATCTCACCTATTAGACTTTTGGTCGGTAAAAATGAAGCAAAAGGTTATAGCTTCTCTAGTGTTGATGATGGCATCTTCTGAAATAGTTGGGTCATCCTAGATGCCACAATATTGGCTACCATCTTTCTCGATTGAATATAAAATGTATGAAAAACTGTTTTGTCACTAAATTTCTTACTTTATTTACTGTTGTTTAATTTAAATGATCAAATTTTATCAACTAATGACGCTGGGAGACAAGGTAAGGGAAAGGATTATTAGAAAGATTGGGGAACTAAAGGATGATGGAGAATAGGCAATGAAGAATATGTATATGATGTGTATATCACTGGTATCTAGACCTTACCAGCAGGGTTACTGACTTTTTGATGGTTTGATCTAGAGTCCATTATTAATTGATACCAACGTGCATTTTCGATTACTTCAATTATATTTTACACATTTCAGAAAACAAAACATTAACCTAATTTATTTCAGTTGTTAAAATTATCTTCCCTATTAATAATCAACGCAGACCATTCTCGTATTAATAGGAATCTCGTCGCCGTTTTGACAAAGCTCAACATGTGTACGACCAGGTTTGTCTCTACTTTTGTTTTATCTTTAGTCATATATTCTTCTCCCTCTGTGTTTTCTCCTTCAAACATCATTGTGCATGCACATGCTACTTATGTTTTTGTCCCTTTTGATAAATTCTTGTCTTCAAAGCTCTTAATCTCTTGTAATATCACACTTTTACCGCCACACCTCTCTCTTTGCATACTTGATTCCTAAATACTTGTTGACATTCAGAGAGTTATTAAAGATGTCAGGTCAGTTCTGTGCAAAATCTGTCTCATGGGTTTTTCTATTTTTTTCCCTTAAAGATTGATGGGTTATGTTTTGATATCATGTTTAGGCAAGAGAAAGATTCATGTCACTTAAACGTGGCACACATGTTGACATCGTTTCAGAGCTGGAGGAGGTGATTGATTTCTCTTGTGTAACATTAGATTTTATTTTCTCCCAGACCTTGACAGTAGAAATTCGCTCTGTTTGATTAGGATCTACACAATTCGAAATCAGCATTTGAAAGATGCCGGTTCAACTTTGTATGTTTCTATTGATGCATGGTTATTTTCAATCCGATTGAATTTTTTATTTTAAATGTGTGGACCACTTCTTGGGTGCTAAGCATTACAGGTGAATGCTGTTGCTAACATTGAAGCAAAGAAAAAGTTTGAGTTTCTGGAGTCTATTAGTTCTGTCATGGATGCCCATATGAGATATTATAAGCAGGTGAAAAAGAACTACGCATTTTATACACATGTATATCCCCAGTGTTCTTTTTTCCCTCTAATTTTATCTCTTTCTCTAAGCCAGGGATACGAGTTGCTAAGCCAGATACAACCATTTGTGCACCAGGTTTGAAGGCAATTAAAACCCCTAAAGTCAGTTAAACTGTGGCTCTCAGCTTATATGTTCTTTTTCTTGGATTAGGTTCTCACGTATGCACAACAGTCAAAGGAAATGACGATTATTGAACAAGATAAACTTGCGAAGAGAATCCAGGAATTTAGAACTCAGGCAGAGCTGGACAGCTTGAAGTCTGCTAATGTGCAGGCTCAACCCACTGGCGATGGCATCCATTTTGTTGGTACTAGTTCATATAAAGATGTAGAAACATTAATGCATTCTGCTTCAAGAGGAGAGGTAATCCATTGATATGGTTTTTTTTCAACTTGGGCTTGACACTGATTTATCATTTATTCTTGGAAATATGTCATTGACATTTGTTTGTTGTGATTCAGGTTCAGACTATAAAGCAAGGGTATCTCTTGAAACGTTCATCAAATTTGAGGGGAGATTGGAAGAGACGATTCTTTGTGCTTGACACAAATGGCTCTTTGTATTATTACAGAAATAAAAATAAGCATAGTGTGAGTAAATAATGAAAATGAACAGATTTAAAATAACTCATGTTTAACATTTTGATGTTCCTCTTTCCTGTTTTCCAGTCCCAACAGCATACCGGTGTACTTGAAAGCAGTGGCAGTGTTTTCAGTAGATTTAGATTCTCAAACCATAGGTCTTCTTCTGGCACAGATGCCCTCTCTAGTTGCACAGTTGATCTCAGTATGTCAACTTTAAAAGTCAATGCCGAACAATCAGACTTGCGGTTTTGTTTCAGAATTATAACCCCAGCTAAGACTTACACATTACAGGTAATTTTTCCTCCTAGTTTGTCAACTATTCTGTTACTTTCCTTGACTGCAATTAGAGAAACTGATGATGTTATTGAGAGAAACCAGATCATAGATTGGGGGAGTTACAATAGTCAAGGCTTGATTTATTCCAAAGATATGATTCAAAGTACACAGGCCTATTATACCCTACTTTTAGGAAGAAAAGGCACCAATGCTCTTACACCTGCCTATTAATTAAGCGATACTAAACTATTTCGCTTTCATAACCTCTACTCCAATCAAGGGTTGTATCAGATTCTTTCTCTGTTTGATTCCTTTATCTTTGTTTTGCAATATTTTCCAGGCGGAAAATGATGCAGATAGAAATGAATGGGTCGATAAAATCACGGCAGTGATTGCATCTCTTCTTAATTCTTCAGTTGCACATCAGGTTTACACCCTTACCTTTATACCACGCTCGTTATTATCAAAAGGTGGAATGTTCATGAGAGTGGATAATGGGCAGGCACCTCTCAGAGAAACAGATTTAACGAATGGAAATCTCAATAAAGCATCGTCTGACATCAATACCGATGCCTTAGTTTCCGACACACGTCTAAATGTTGGACACGAGTCAGTTCCTGAGATTCTTCGGGGTATTCCTGGAAATGATGTTTGTGCAGAATGTGGTGCATCAGAACCTGATTGGGCATCTCTCAATCTGGGAGTGTTATTATGCATTGAATGTTCTGGTGTTCATCGTAATCTCGGTGTTCACATCTCAAAGGTATGATAGCTAGTTTGTATTATGTCTCCAAAATGAACCTTTGAGTGTATTCACAACTACTATTTCAGTGATAAAGATCTTTATCATAACTGCTAGAGTGCAGTACTGGGCAGAATCCCTTTCTGCCTCTAATTTATTTTCTTATGTCTTCTCATAATAGTTATTATTGATATCACAATCCAGGTTAGGTCATTGACTTTAGATGTGAAAGTGTGGGAGCCTCCAGTTTTAGATTTATTTGGCGCTTTGGGAAATACTTTCTGTAATTCCGTCTGGGAAGGGCGCCTTCATTCTCAACTTGAGGGGTGAGATATTATTTTTTTATTTTCCTTCACTGTTTTTCTTTAAGTTAAACTAGTCTTTTCCTTGAAGTAGCTATCTGTTTCCTTTGAAATACGACATCAGAAATTGTAGAGTTGGTAAATTTGTGGTATTATTTGTTGAGGATTTTATATTCTTTACTTTGGGGATAAGGTCAGATCATGATTGTGACGATCACTGAGTTGCCATTGGGCATTTGTGTGAAGGTGATATGATCCCCCGCAAAGTCTACCTCACTCTTTCTCTCACTCTTATCTAACGAGCTTCATTGTTATCGATATTCCTCGATTCTTAAAATCGATCAACTCTTGTGATAGGCAATCAATCATAAGGTCCACAGGGGCTGATTGATTGAGATGTGGATTCCAAAGGCTTTTCCAAATTAGGGATGCTTCTAGATTTGGTAAGTTATTGAATATGGTTTCATGGATGGACATCCACATCATTGTTAGAGTAAAATTGTTTGCATTTCTTAAGTAATATTTGAAGGTCACTGAAATGTACACGACTACATTCAGACATTCAGTTTTGGATTAATTTCCCTTGTTTAGTCCTTTAAGCAGTGTGAGAAGGCTCCAAAAGCCCATGGGCCTTTTAGACCATGGAATCTGCGAATTGTAAGAGTCATGTATCTTTGCTAGGTGCATGTATCCACCTTTTCATCTTGTAATCTCTATACCTTCTTGTACTCTTCATCTTCTGCTGCAGTCCCTGGGAAGTCCATGCCATGACCTGGTGGATGTCCCATCCCCACGCCCCTCTGCAGTGGTAACCAGGCCCTGTGGCTCCCCTTGTAAGTTTCTGGACGCACCATGCCTGCCCTATTCGCATTCAACTGCGAAGTGTCCTCTCCACCAGTGCAACCAGTGCGACCAGCGAGTCTAGAAGATGAAGAGTTACAAAATGTGAAGAGCTGAGGAGATTACGAGGAGGATACATGTGCATCGATGAAAGAAACACGAATCTTCAGATTCACTCACCCTGGAAATCAGGGTTTCCGAGGCATAAATGACTCGTGGGCCTAGAGATCCTTTCTCACACTCCCCTTCAAGTTGGAGTGTAGATGTCTAACATGCCCTCGTATGCCACAAAGAGTGTTGTAGGAGGTGCAATGTTGCTCTTGGTGAAGCTAGTGAGTGATGAGGGGCATTCACGAATATACAGAAGTATGGGGAGATGCTGTAAGAGGTGGTTTATGAGAAAGGCAACCCTCCCCATATTCTACCTGATATCTCCCTTGTAAATCCTCTTCCAAGTTATCAAGGAAACTAATTACTAGGGATGAGAGAGATACTTGGGCAGATGATGGGGAGAGAGAGAAATACCCTCCTTGCAGGATACAAATATCATAGAAATTCCCTATCCAAAGGAATTCTCTCCATCAACACATTTATACACTCAAGTTTGGAATAGTTTCCCTTTTTTGACATCTTTTAGCTGGGTCTAGAGGACATTTTCCGGGTCTAGTTGAAAGTATATTGATGCCACTGCTGAATTTTAGAGTCTATTTATTCAATACCCAACCGATCATTCACATATTGTTGGATTGTTCACTTCATAATTTAATTTTGAAAATCTTTGGGCTTTCCTTTGTCATGTATTTGCCTTCGTCACATGTGCAGGGATGAGAACCCCATGGTTTCCACAGTTACAAAGCCCAACCCTCGTGATCGTATTTCGAAAAAAGAGGTCTTCATTCAATTAAAGGTGCTACATTATTCTGTTTATTGTCTAATCAATATAGCATAGACTGCATTATCTGTTTATTTTCAGGTATTTATTCACTTTTATTTTTCAGTACATGGGCAAAGTGTTTGCTGCAGTCGAACTTGGTGAATTCTCCTCTCCTCCCTATCCTCCCCACATCTGGGAAGCCGTTAAAAAAAGAGATATCCAGGCAGTCTACTACTTTCTGACTGCATCGAGTGGAAATGCTAACACACGATATGAAGAATTCAGAGGCCACGATCTTTTTCATTACATTGATGATGGGACTCTAGAGAAGAAAGATCATGATCCCTTAACATGTGAAAAAGTTATGGAAACCAGTGCTCAAGGTTGTTGCATGCAGGGCAGCTCTCTCCTGCATTTGGCCTGCCATGATAACGATCTTGTGATGCTGGAACTGCTCTTACAATTTGGGGCTGATTTGAATTTACAAGACTACCATGGAAGGACACCTCTGCACCACTGCATTTTCCAAAAGGAATGATATCTTTGCCAAGAATCTACTCAAGAGGTAATTCATGTGTCGTTTTGATCTTTCTCGACCTGGGTTTTATTCCTAAACTTTTATTTGTTCAGAGGTGCGAGGTCGTCAATCAGGGACGGAGGGGGTCAGAATCCGTTGGAGAGGGCAATGGAGATGGGGCCGATGACTGATGAGGAACTCTTTGTGCTTCTGGCTGGCTGATAGCGAATAATGGATGTGAGATCATTGGTGAATGGTTTATACCTGCTAAGCTGTTTTGAAGCCCACTTGTAATGGTTTGGTTTTTTTTTTGTCCAGCTTAATTTGGCTGGTATCATCGCCTTGGCCACATTCCGGAAACCATTTTTCCTCACAGAAATCATTTTTTGTGATAATCAAGTGCAAATATGATGTTTTCTGAATATCATTTCAGACGACGATGGCAGTCATTTGATCGTCAGATTGTGGATTACTGGCAGCGTCCTGGAAATGTTCATCTAGTTTCTAAATCACTTGGATTATGGGGAAAATCATGAAAAAGAATGTGATGAACGAGTTTAAAAAGGAAGCAAACTGGTAATTTATAATATTGTTTGAGAGAAGAGAGGAGAAAGGAAGTAGTAATCGGAAAAATCTCTGTCTAACACTCCCCCCAAGTTGGGCATAGATATTTATCATGCCCAACTTGGACGTCAAAGCTTGAAATTGCGGTCCAGGGAGTCCTTTGGTTAGAATATCTGCAGTCTGCTTCAATGAAGGAATGTATTCTGGACTGATAGTTCCCGTGTTAATCTTTTCCTTGATGTAATGTCGATCAATCCTGGCATGCTTGGTACGATCATGACGTACGAGATTCTTAGCAATGGCGATTGCAGATTGGCTATCCGAATACAGAGTTATGGGCCTTCAAGAACACAATTTGAGATCTGTGAGTATGTCCTTGAGCCACATCCCTTCACATACTCCTTTCTTGAGAGCCCTTAATTCAGCTTCAGCACTTGATAAAGAAACCTCACTCTGCTTCTTGCTCCGCCATGTTATTAAGCTGTTTCCCAAGAAACTACAATAACCCAATGTAGATCTACTGTCATCAATCGAACTTGCAAAGTCTTGAGTCTTTATAAATTGTGATTATAGGTTCTCCCCCTGTGGGAAATAGAAGACCATTTCCAATAGTCCCTTTTAAATATGCCATAATTCTATCTAGCTGTTGTCTAATGCGATTGTCTTGGATCTGACATATACTGACTTAGTGAATTGACAGCAAGTGAGATATCAGGCATGGTATGATTCAAATAGAGCAATCTGCCTACCAATCTCTGAAATGATGTCTTGTTAATAGGGTCATCTTTGTCACTTTGTTTAGCCTTTAGTATTGGTGTCGACTAGAGTGCTTGCTGGTTTACAATTGAATTTACTTGTATCCTTTAATAAATCCAATATGTATTTGTGCTGTGATAGCACAATACCTGATTTGGAATAAGCCACTTCAATGCCGAGAAAGTATGTGAGCTGTCCCAAGGACTTGATATCAAAATTACTGGTCAAATGACGTTTCAGATTTCCAATTTCTTCTAGTGTCATTTCCAATAACAATAATATCATCAACATACACAATTAAAATAGCAATTTTACTATCCCGACCTTGCTTGAAAAATAAAGTATGATCACCTTCACTTTGTGAATATCCAGCTGCTAGCAGAGTAAACGAGAATTTTTCGAACCAAGCTCTTGGAGATTGCTTTAGTCCATACAAGGCATTCTTCAAATGGCAGACATGCGATGAATTTTCATGTAATTGATAACCTGGAGGGGTTGCCATATACACATCTTCTTCCAGCTCCCCATGTAGAAATGCATTCTTAACATCAAATTGAGATAAGTCCCACTGATACATAGCCGCTAGGACAATAAGAAGCCTTATTGTGTTGAGCTTTGCAACAAGCACAAATGTCTCATGATAATCCACTCCATACGACTGTGTGTAGCCTCTGGCTACTAGCCTGGCTTTATATCTAGCAATTGAACCATCAGAATTATGTTTTATAGCATACACCCATCTACTCCAAATCAATTTCTTACTTTCAGAGAGTGGTCTCATTTCCCATGTATCATTCTTCAGTAATGCCTGCATTTCCTCATCCATTGCCTTCTTCCATTCCGTTTGGGACATAGCCTCTTGGACATTCCTAGGAGTGGATGTAGACAATAAGGCATGTACAATTTTATTATATCCTGATGAAATTCTATCATAGGACATATATGCATGCAGGATATAAATCCTTTTTTCGACATTCTCTGATACCTTTGCTGACGGCTATGGACCATCCTTGGTTTGTAACTGTATGATGTTCTTCACCTTATTGAATTAAGATGGGCTCTTCCTCTAGCTCTTGGTTCTCCTCATTCTCTTGGTCTGTAGTCATAGGAAATTCGTCCAATGAATCATCTTCAAGATTAGGAGTACATGTAGTTTCCTCATTTGTCACCAAATATTCTTCTGATCTATGGTCTTCCTCACAGAACATATTGTACTCATCAAAATTTGCATCAGTAGTGATGAATCTCCTCTTAGTTCTTGGATGATCACATATGTATCCTTTTTGAGTAGAAGAATAACCCACAAAAATGCACTTAACTACTCTTGGATCCAATTTTCCTGCATGATGTGAGTGAATATATGCAATACATCCGAACACTTTAGCAACCAATTTTGTTCTGAGAGACAGATGAGGGTAACTAGATGACAATAGATCAATTGGTGACTGGAGAGACAATGTCCTGGATGGCATCTGGTTTATAAGATGTACTGCAATAGCAACAGCTTCACCCCAGTAGCTCTTGGGACAGTTTCCCTGAAATAATAGAGATCTTGCAGATGCCATAATGTGTCCAATTTTCCTCTCCGCAAGTCCATTTTGTTGGGGGGTATTGACACAAGATGATTCATGGATAATCCCATAGTTTTCCATGTATGAATTTACTTCACTGCTGAAGTATTCTTTGGCATTATCAGATCTAAATATTCTTAACCTTTTATCAAACTGATTGAATGTTAGATCAATAAACTGAATTATTATGGTAGGTACTTCAGACTTGGCTTTCAACATATAGATCCATGTATATCGGGAGAAGTCATCAGTGAAGAGAATAAACCATCTATGATTTGACTTACCGGGGATAGAGCAAGGTCCCCAAATATCACTGTGAATCATGTCAAAATGGAAATTTCTTTCTATAATCACTGCACGAAAAATGAGTTCTTTTGTGCTTGGCAAAGTGACAAGAATCACAGATTAAACTCTAAATATCCAAATGTTTAAACAGATTTGGGTACACTTGTTTGAGGAGGTGGAACGATGGATGTCCCAATCTCCTGTGGAGTAGAACAATGTTTTCCTTCGACTGTGTGTGGAGAACCCTCCCTTGAGTCTCCTTTTCTACTCCTCCATCTAGTAGTAGAAGTCCTCCTTTTCTCCTAGCAGATAAAGTCCTCTCCCCGGCTTTCCTTTACACGTAAAACTACAATGAGATGAGTCAAGTATAAACTGCCAACCTGTATCATCAATTAATCTTTGTAGTGACAATAGGTTTGCTTTAAGTCCTGGAACATGGAGTGCCCTTTTTAGGAGTACTCCTTTGATCTGAATATTTCTCACACCTGCTGCCTTTAAGATACCCCCATTTGCAGAAAACACTAGATGACTATGATTCAAAGTTCTATAATCTTCAAATAATGTATCATCAGGTGACATATGATATGTAGCTCCAGAATCTATTATCCACGAACATGATTCTAGATGCAGATTCTCATATGTAGTAAATGCAATGCTCATATACTTATACTGACCTGATTGAGCAAGAGAGGAAGAGCTGAATTTGTTGAAAATCTTTTTCCATTTCTTCAGATATAAGCTTCTGAATATCACTGGGTCCTTTTGCTTTAGTGGCCTCTCCCTCCTGGTTGACTGAGGTTGCCACATAGGCCTTCTTCTTTGCCCTTGGGTTCCATAAGCCCTTCTTCTTCAGATCTTCTTTCCAAGCCAATTTCCCACATTCTTTAATGTGATCCCCAGGCTTTTTACAATAGGCACATACTACCTGGTCTGACCTGCTACTGGATGGGTCCTTTGAGGCAGATTTGGGAGATACCTTCTCCTTCACGTCTTCCTTCTTTGCTGCATGCACCACTGATACATATGTGGAGGGATATGGCGTCTTGATCTGCTTTCTGCAATCTGCACTAGTCGCTTCTGATACAACTTCCTCTAATGTGAGAAACTTCTCTCGGTGGATTAGTTGAGCTCGGAGGCTCTCATAATCTGACTTTAAACCCATAAGGAAGGTGAGTGTCCTTACCTTATTTTCTCTTTTCCAGTCCTCAATGTTTTGAACTGAGACTAGCCACAACTGGTCAATCTCCCTCGAGATTGCCTTGAGTTTTGATGAATAGGAGGCAACAAATAGATCTTTTTGCCTCATAAGCTTGACCTCGAGCAAGAGATCGTAGACTCTCCAGCCATTCTGCATCTCTGCACAAGACTTCTGAATTTCCTTCCAGATATCTGCCACGATATCCATAAGATAATACTGATTCTTTTGCTCTACTTCCGTATTCCTCACCATCCAATTGGTGATGTATACCTCTTCTGCTGTCCAAATCTTCAACCGAAGCTTATCGGTTGGAGGTGGATCATCAATCAGATGATCACCCATAAACACAGCTACCAACGATCTTTCAGTTAGCTTCATCCAGCTATATCCGTTGGTACCATTGTATTTAAGATCCAAATCTGGTATTACTAGTTTGTTCTAAGTGTAATTAACCATAGGCATTACCTCATCCACAGAAGATTCTCCCTGAGAGCTGTAGGAGGGAGCTTTGGATCGCTTGGAGGCCTTTTTTGAGGAAACTTTCTTGCCCATGATGATGAATCCTTGGAGCTCTTGAAGACACCCATGAGGAAGATCAGATCAGCACCTTTCAACGGAAAACTTTCCTTCAATCCTGCTTTGATACCATGTGATAACTTTGAAGAAAATAACAAATAGGGCCAATGAGACAAATGGAGCAAACGTGAGAGTTTATTGAAGATTTTGGATGATAGAAAAAGGGAAGAGAAAAACACACTCATATCGGGTTGAAGGGGGGGTGCTAGGAGGGGCAAAATCGGTGCTTTCTCAAAAGTGATAAAAAGAAACAAGAAAAATAAAAGAAAAAGAGGCGAAAAAACGGGAAGCAAACTGGTCATTTATAATATATGACCCAGTGATACATTGTTTGAGAGAAGAGAGGAGAAAGGAAGTAGTAATTAGAAAAATCTTTGTCTAACACCTTCTTGGTAAAAAAATTGTCTTTTCTGTGATTCTGGATTTGTTATGAAAGATTAACAATTAACATTGCCAACTTGAAGTGCGAAACGATTAAATCATGAACAGCGGAAATCCATGCAGAAAGTGGATAACATCATATACAAGTAATAACTCCTTGAAGAAATGTACCATCTCTGCCAGCATCACTTGAAGATAGGAATGTTTATCTATATGTGGCCACACATGGTAGAAATGACCAAAATAACCCTAGACTCTTATGCTCCCCATCAAATTTTGTGAGAGGTCAATCTTTGCATTCAAAGCTCCTTGAGTTATGTAATATGATGAAAAGGTAATGGATGATAGTCTACTCCAATGGTACAAGCTAAACTGCCCAAGAATGCAAGAAGTGGGCGATGGATGGTGCTTAGAGTACTCGTAAAAAGTGGCCCGAAAGGATCTAAAGGAGATGGTTCCATGAGCTGAAAAGAGTGGTGTCAAAAGATCCAAAAGAGATAGTTCCTTTTCTTGAATTTCCTTTTGTATTTTTCCTCTACTACTTCAAATTTGGATGCTTGGTAATGAAAATTTAATGTTTGACCATTGAAACATGAGAAGGATAATTTTCGAGAGCATCTTTGGTCGCTAAGTAGGTCTAGATGATCAGCTTGTTGATGTAGAGGAGCTCTTCCATTGCTTCTAGATCAATGGAAGAGAGATAAATCATCATATAGGTTTCTGGCTATTCATTTCTAGGTTCGAATGGGCACCACCCACAAACTACTACCACATCCATGATGGATATTATGTGGCCTATAAGCCAATCACACTTTCATCAATCTTGTTTATGTTCGTTGAAATGAAATTTATTCATTGTCATTCTTGTGTGATGTTTGCAATGAAGTCCATGAGTATGTGCAATGACTAAGTGAATTATGATGAGATCATAATATAGCGATCGCTAGTCTTTAAACATATGTTCTAAACATTCCTATTCGTGGGATATTCGAGAAGGACATCGAATTATCTGGAAAGAATAGCACTATCTGATCCATCTCATATGATGAGTATGGCCGATCCTATAGCCATCGGTGTGGAGACACTAAGGATAGATAGTGGGTGCTCTTTGGAGAAAGAGTTCACTGAATTGATCCGTATGAATCCCTGAATGGTAATATACCTAACTGTCAATCAGGTTGATTCATGTCATGGTTGTGTATGTGGTCCTTTGACTTGAGACACCAAAGACATCTTGTGAATGGATGATCGTGTTTTGATTATGACTTACGAATCCCTAGTCACGGGATATCTAAAACGTCATATATTGGATACGACATGAAGTCCACGAAGATGATTGTGTGGTCAAGATGGGATCATCCACCCTCGGTATATGAGGAGATCGACTCAAGGAATGAGATGCGGTTAAATCCTTGGCCAAGGTAGCGGAAATATTAGAGAAGTTGTTCTCAATGATTTCCTACTCGCATCAGTACTAAATTGAGTGACGTATTAGGGTTTGACAATTAACCATACCCTAAGTCATTCATGAGTATCGTGTGGATGAAGGATTATATGTACACGGTAACCAATGACGGCAGGTTCCATGAAAGAGTTTTAATATACTCCATATCTCCTAGAGCACGTGGTGTAGCTTGGCACCCATCGGGCTGGCGACTCAACCTGTCGATTGGGTTAAATCGATCCTTATTCAATTAATCTATATGTTGATATAGTTAATTGATAAGAAGGACCAATAAGTGTTATTGGGTTGATATAGTCATTAACAGGCGAGATAAATGGACCTAGAGGGTCACACACATAAGGTCAATGGACGTCGGTGGATATAGACATAATAATGAGGGTTTTTGTGAATAGTTCACATTCCCAAAGTCTATAAATAGGGGGAGAACGACCATAATAGAGATGCCCATGCAAGCCTAGTGGAACTTCTCCTCCCTCTTCTCTTCCTCTCGTGGTGACGAGTGTTCAAGAGGAGATCCGATCGTCTGGAGACTGTGTGGATACCGCTAGAGGCCGGACGCTTGAACGGTTGAAGAACTCTTTCAAATGATCCAAGTAAGTATGAATTTTATTGCATACTAGATGATAGGATCACCTAGAATGGATGATGAGATCATCCATTCTTGGTGCTTCCACGATGTTGAATGTTTTGATTCAACACCTTCCGCTGCAATCATTATTTTGGACAAAGATTTGGAGAGCTTTTCGAGCCTCAAATCCCAACAATCCACCCAACAAGAAAGCGATGGTGTCTATCATTAATGATCAGAAGAGTGAATTCTAAGTACATACCTTATAATGAAGCTTTCATTTATCATTTTCATGGTAAGAAAGAGTTATGAAATTTTAATCACATATTCATTACATGCATATTATCTAAAAAATTACATGATAATGAAGCTTATTATTACATTGTAACAAAGCTTATCATTTTGATGGTAAGAAAGAGTTCTGAAATTTTAATCAAATATTCATAATATGCTTATTATCTAAAAAATTACATGCCTATTATTTAGATCATATTCATGTATATTATCACGTGTTCTGTGTGTTTTTAGCTTCATCATGCCATTAGGAGGTGCCCTTCTACCCACTTAGGATGTATCTATGGATGTCACCTATGGATTGAATATCCACTGTTTTTTTAGGTGACACCTAAAGACATTAAATTTCTACCCTTAATCCAAGGGAACCTCTAATCCTAGCATATAACATATTTTTCAACTTTGTTTTGGGTTGCCTTTTGACTTTCTCTTAGTACTAGGCTAACATAAGTAAAAGGAGAGGTCAATGCCCAAGATTGTCATTTTTTTATGTTCAAGGTTGTTGTGGAGAAGGAGATGGAGTAGAGATTTGAAATCATAGTGGATGTTACATCACTTGGCCTAGGAGTGGAATAAAAAAGGGGTTTGTGGGAATATTTGGATCTCGATTTCTCTTTTAATCTCTTACATGAGATCAATGGAACCTATTTCCCTTTCCATATTTTAGATTTGTTTTCTTTTCTTCAAACAATCTCTCATCATTATTCGATTTCTCGATTTCTCACCATTCTTCCATCATCTTCTGTTCCATTTGTCTTATCTCTCCATTCTGTCCTTTCAATCTCAATCTTCTATTCACCTTTTTAAAATTAAAGAAAAAGTGGATGAAGAAAGGAAATAATATAAAAAACACTATGAGCTTTGAGAGTCATTCATTAGACCAAGCACCTTCAAAATAATCTTCTATGTAAGGGAATACATAGGCCCACATCTTTGTTGACCTCGCATTGCTTGAGAGAAGATTGATGAAGCGTGATTGTGCGACCATTGAAAACACACATCCATGCATCAAAATGAATATTAAATTCATTTGAAGTAAGATTTAGTCAAGAATTAATTAGACTATAGGTTAGTACGAGTTGAATCCATGAAGAATTAAGGAATTACTTGATAAGTTTTCAAATTCAATCAGATTGGACAATGAATTATGATTTTTAGGTTTTGAGGTCGATAAACTTTTGAAATTTTGATCAAAACATCGAATGAAGTGGAATACATTGAATCGGATATTTAAAACACTAAGCCACAAAGAACAGATGATCCTATCATCTAGTATGAATGAGAAAACATACTTACATGGTTTCCTTAAAAGAGTTCTTGAAGCTATTCAAGTGTCTAGCCTCTAGCAGTACCCACATAGTCTCTAGATGGTTAAATCTCCTCTTCAAAGCTCTTCACCAAGAGAGAAAGAGAAGAAATGAGAGAATTCCTACAAAGCTTGTATGGCCACCTTGAGTTGTGATTGTTCTCTCCCTATTTATAGACATTTGATATGTGGATTTTGTTGGGTTATGATGCCGATAAAATTATGAAATTTTGATCAAAACATCAAATGCAGTAGAAAACATTAAATTGGATATCCAAAACACCAAGCCACCAAAAACAAATGATCTTATCATCTAGTATGAATGTGAAAATATACTTACAGGATTTCCTTGAAGGAGTTCTTGAAGCTATTCGAGTGTCTAACATCTAGCGGTATCCACACGGTCTCTAGATGGTCGGATCTCCTCTTCAAACCTCTTCACCAAGAGAGAAAGAGAAGAAAGGAGAGAATTCCCACAAGACTTGCATGGACACCTTGAGTTGTAGTCGTTCTCCCCCTATTTATAGACATTTGATATGAGGTTTTTTTATAAAAACCCTCATAATTATGTCTACATCCACCAATATCCATAGACCTTATGTGTGACCCTTTAGGTCCATATATCTTACTAGTTAATAACTCTATAAACCAAATAACACCTTATTGGTCAACATTAATTAATTATCCACATCCACATATAGATTAATTAATTAAAGATCGATTTAGCCCAATCAATAAGTTGAGTTGTCAGTCCGTTGGGTGACAAGCTACACTATGTACACTAGGAGATATGGAGTATGTAAGAACTCACTTATGAAACCTTTACGTCATCGATTAATGATGAACTAAAACTCGGTTTGATTATATCGTTGTTGTGTGTTCTAATTCATGCAATACATTTATAATACCTCACTTAGGACAGTAGTAAGCAAGGGTCGATCCTCAAGGAATCTAGGTAATGAGGGTTGAGACGAAAGTAGAAGAAGGGATGAATTCTTATAGTGGAGAATATAAGAAGTTAGAAGAGGAATTTTGTAGAGATAATAAATGTAATTGGTTAGATTATGTTTATGTAGTTCTAATTAGAGGAGAAGAGATGAGAATTAGAAGGGTAGAGATTGATGGAAGGTGAAGAAAGTGATGAAGGGGAGAAAAGAGATGAATGAGATGGTTTGGGTATGATTTGTGGCAACAAATGCAATAATCTACGATTAAAATAGAAGAAAAGGTCCTACATTATCCATGAAAAAGGCTTACAGAGAATCCCTCCTCAGAATCTTCCCACAAACCCCGTGTTGGTGCCAATCCTAGGAAAAACCGCTGTTTTAAAAATACGATCCTTTATAGAAAATCTCATAACTTTTTAATATATAACTCCAAATTAATCCAAATTTCTTTCATTTCATCCAAAATTTAATTGTCTATTATTCTAAAATGTCAAATTAATTAAATAATAAGAGTTAAAATTATTATTTCAAAAATACATTCATTTATTAAGATTTTAATCTTTAGAAAATAAAATGAATGTTTATAAAAGTTATTTCTCTTATTATTTTATCTTTAAAAACAATTATAATCTCAATAAAAATATGGGTTATCAAATTATGAAACTCTAATTTATAAAAATTAACCCTAATTTAAAGTATTTTGAGATTATAATGACTTTTTAAGAGAATAATAGAAAAATACATATAAATATGATAACATGCATGTAAATGAAATCATTTAAGCTTTAATATGCATGAAAAATCATGTTTTATGATGTAAATACTAGTATCTACCCGATCTGAAACAGATCGGGAGATGAAAAGTATTTTTTTCTGGGTTGATGCAAAGAAACGACTGCCCTTCAGATCGGGAGAGCGGGAGAGAGAGGGGGGGGGATAAGATATAAGAATATAAGATCAGATAATATAAGATATAGATATAAGATAAGATAATAACAGCCTTCATGCCCCTCGATCGCAGCTTCGCTTTCTTCTCTCCCCGCGACGGAGAGAGAGTTCTCCCGCGCCACTCCTCTCTCGGGACGTCTCCTTTCCCTCTCTCTCATCTCTCTCATCTTCTCCCTCTCCCTTGGCGTCTCCTTTGTCCTCTTCCTCTCTCTCCCGTAACCTCTCTCTCTTTGTATGTCTTCTGCGCCCTTCCTCTCTCTCCCGCGAACTCTCTCTCTCTCTCTTCTCCTTCTTCGTCTTTGTCTCCTCTTCCCTCTCGCTCCCTTCTTCTCTCTCCCTCGATCTCTCTCTCTTCTTCCTCTCTCGCGACGGAAATAATTTCCGCCGCGAGAGTTCTCTCTCTCCCGCCCTCCCCCCTCTCTCTCCCTCTCTCTCTCTCTCTCTCTCGCCCTCCCTCCCTCTCTCTCTCCCGACGTCCCTCCCTCCCTACCTCTCTCTCTCCCGCTCTTTGTGCTTCTCTCCTCCCCTCATCCCTCCCTCCCTCTCTCTCTCCCGCCCTCCCTTCGTCTCCCTCCCTCCCTCCTTCTCTCTCCCGCCCTCCCTCCGTCTCCCTCCCTCTATCTCTCCCGACGTCCCTCCCTACCTCTCTCTCTCCCGCTCTCCCTGCTTCTCTCCTCCCGTCCTCCCTCCCTCCTTCTGTCTCCCGCCCTCCCTCCCTCCCTCTCCTCCCTCCCTCCCTCCTTCTGTCTCCCGCCTTCCCTCCGTCTCCCTCTCTCCCGCTTGCCCTCTCTCTCCCCCACCTCAATCTCTCTCTCTTCTTCCTCTCTCGCGACGGAAATAATTTCCGCCGCGAGAGTTCTCTCCTCTCCCTCTGTCTCTCTCTCTCTCTCTCTCTCTCTCTCTGTCTCTCTCTCTCTCTCTCTCTCTCTCTCTCTCTCTCTCTCTCTCTCTCTCTCTCTCTCTCTCTCTCTCTCTCTCTCTCTCTCTCTCTCTCTCTCTCTCTCTCTCTCTCTCTCTCTCTCTCTCTCTCTCTCTCTCTCTCTCTCTCTCTCTCTCTCTCTCTCTCTCTCTCTCTCTCTCTCTCTCTCTCTCTCTCTCTCTCTCTCTCTCTCTCTCTCTCTCTCTCTCTCTCTCTCTCTCTCTCTCCTCTCGCCTCCCTTCTCTCTCCCGCCCTCCCTTCGTCTCCCTCCCTCCCTATTGGTAGATCTCCAGGTTAGAACAGGTATGTACCTTTATGTGATGAAATTTTTGATCTGGATACACTATATATGACACAGATTCTCTTTTTCGGTCTGATCTCTATCTCTATTCTCTAGTGTATACCCGATCTGAAACAGAACGGGAGATGAATAGATTATCGCCTCCCTCCCTCCCTCTCTCTCCCTACCTCCCTCTCTCTCCCGGCCTCCATCCCTCCCTCCCTCTCTCTCTCCCGCTCGCCCTCTCTCCCGCCCTCCCTCTCTCTCTCTCCTGGCCTCCCTCCCTCCCTCTCTCCGTCTCTCTCCTGCCCTCCCTCCCTCTCTCCCGCTCGCCCTCTCTCTCCCGGCTGGACTCCCTCCCTCGCTCTCTCTCTCCCGCACTCCCTCCCTCCCTCCCTCTCTCTCCCGGCCTCCCTCCCTCCCTCTCCCCGTCTCTCTCTCCCGTCCTCCCTCCCTCCCTCCCCTCCGTCTCTCTCCCGGCCTCCCTCGAGTCTCTCTCTCTCTCCGCCCTCCCTCCCTCCCTCCCTTCGTCTCTCTCCAGGCCTCCCTCCCTCTCTCTCCTGCCCTCCCTCCCTCCCTCCCTCTCTCTCTCGGCCTCCCTCTCTCCCTCTCTCCGTCTCTCTCCTGCCCTCCCTCCATCCCTCTCTCCGTCTCTCTCCTGCCCTCCCTCTCTCTCCCGCCCTCCATCCCTCCCTAGCTCTCTCCTGTCCTACCTCTCCCTCCCTAGCTCTCTCTATCTCCTGCCCTAACTCTCTCTCTCTCCCTCTCTCGCGTCAGACACTGAATCTAAAAGCTACCGAGCATCAGAGGTACTGCTTGTGCACTCTGCTCCGGTTCTCCTCCCACCACATTCTGGCGTGCATCTCATTGAACCTCTCCCGGCTGCTCAAAATCACACATTCGAAACAAAAACATTCACACATCCATGACGTAGAGAGAAACAAAACATCTTCGAGAAAAAGTCAACCCGGGCTCCGGGCTCGTCCTGCTCCACCCATTCTCTCTCTTCATTTTCCTCGACAGATTCGCTCGTCCTCGTCGAATAACCTTCCGGGGAAGAGCTCCTCGTCGTTCCAGAAATTTTATGGAGTCGATTTTCGGAAATGGGGGGCGTGACGGGTTTCTCCGGGGCAGATTCCGCATGCGAGATCTAAGAAAGTTTTAAGATAAATTAAAGATGGGGGTTTCAAAGGAATCGAGAAAGTGGGTTGTTTTTTGGGGACCTCGTATTCGGATTGAGGAGTGGAGAGAGGGACGGATCGAGGGTGGAGGCGGTGGATGTTGTAGAGCTCCATGATCTTGTCGCAGTTCTCTGCCCACCATCGTTGCGCTTGCATTCTGTCGAACATCTCACGGCTGGAGACAATATTAAAATGAATCAGGAATTACATGCATCGATCGGCTATTTGATTTAAAACGAATGTATAATATCGCATAATTAAGTATTTCTGTATATAAATTGATCCACGAAGATCAATGAAAGCTATATTTTCTGTATATAAATTGATCCACGGAGAACGGGGATACAAAACTTTGCGAATCCCCGTACGAAGTTTGGCGGAGGAACTTTTTTAATAAAAAAAAGAGTAAACTAATGCTGATCGAATCGATCGCGCCAATCGATCAAAAGAAAATCGCGCGGAGGAACTTTTTACGCAAAGAGAACAAAGCAGAAATGAAATCGGAAATACTAAAAACGAAAATCGGAGAATCAGAAAATACAAATGGAAAATCGGAAATCGGAAATGGGAAAAATACAAAAATCGGAGAATCGGAAAAATACAAATGGAAAAATCGAAAAAAATCGGAAATCAGAAAAATACAAAATCGGAGAATCGGAAAAATACAAATGGAAAAATCGGAAATCGGAAATACGAAAAACGAAATCGGAAATGAAAATCGGAAATACCAAAAACAAAAATCGGAGAATCGGACTGCCGGAGAGAATACAAAATCGGAAAACGGAAATGGAAAAAACGAAAATCGAAAAATCAGAAAAGGAAAAGGAAATACAAAATCGAAATATGAAAATCGGAAAACGAAAATCGGAAATCGCAAAATCGGAAAATCGGAAAAGGAAAAAGAAATACAAAATCGAAATATGAAAATCGGAAAACGAAAATCGGAAGAGGAAAAGAAATACAAAAACGAAAATCAAAATCGACAAACGAAAATCGGAAATCAAAAAACGGAAATCGGAAAATGGAAAAAGGAAAATGGAAACTGTCGGGGAGAGAGAGAGAGAGAGAGAGAAACCTACCTTCTTCTTGAGGAGGTCTTGAGGACCTTCTTCTTCAGGAGGTTGCGAGGACCTTCTTCAGGAGGTTGCGAGGAGAGAGAAAGTCGGGGAGAGAGAAAAAGAAAGAGTGAGGGAGAGAGAAAATAAGGGAGAAAGCTATCGGTATGTACTAATGTAACCATCATTAAAATTCGTATAATAATGTATATATAAGCTATCATTCAAATTGATGTAGGTATACACAGGGGTAAAAACGGAAGAAAAAAGAGCTTCGCCACAGGGAAAAACGTTTTCTATTATGTATATAGATAGCATGTTATCAGTTTCCTTAAAAGAGTTCTTGAAGCTATTCAAGTGTCTAGCCTCTAGGAGTATCCACATAGTCTCTAGATGGTTAAATCTCCTCTTTAAAACTCTTCACCAAGAGAGAAAGAAAAGAAATGAGAGAATTCCTACAAGGCTTGTATGGCTACCTTGAGTTGTGATTGTTCTCCCCCTATTTATAGACATTTGATATGTGGATTTTGTTGGGTTATGATGCCGATAAAATTATGAAATTTTGATCAAAACATCAAATGCAACAGAAAAGATTAAATTGGATATCAAAAACACCAAGCTACCAAGAACAAATGATCATATCATCTAGTATGACTGTGAAAACATACTTATAGGATTTCCTTGAAGGAGTTCTTGAAGCTATTAAAGTGTCTAACATCTAGCGGTATCCACACGGTCTCTAGATGGTTGGATCTCTTCTTCAAACCTCTTCACTTAGAGAGAAAGAGAAGAAAGGAGAGCATTCTCACAATACTTACATGGACACCTTGAGTTGTGGTCGTTCTCCCCCTATTTATAGACATTTGATATGAGGTTTTTTCATAAATCCACCAACATCCATAGACCTTATGTATACATCCACCAACATCCATACACCTTATGTGTGACCCTTTAGGTCCATATATTTTACTAATTAATAACTATATATACCAAATAACATCTTATTGGTCAACCATAATTAATTATCCACATCAACATATAGATTAATTAATTAATGATCGATTTAACCCAATTGATAGGTTGAGTTGTCAAGCCCGTTGGGTGCCTAGCTATACCACGTACTATAGGACATATGGAGTATGTAAGAACTCCCTTATGAAAACCTTTCCATCATCGATTACCATGTATGTATAATCCTTCATCTGCATGAAACTCATGAATGACTTAGGGTATGATCAATTATCAAACTCCTAACCGGTCACTCAAACTAGTATTGATATGAGTAGGAAATCATCGCGAACTCCTCTGACATTTTCACTATCTTGGCCAAGGATTTCATCGTATCTCATTCTTTGAGTCAATCTCCTCTAATACTAAGGGCGAGATGATCCCATCTTGATAACACAATCATCGTCATGGACTTCATGTCATATCTAATATATGACATTTTAGATACACGTGGCTAAGGGATTCGTAAGTAATAATCAAAACACAATCATCCATCTACAAGATGTCTTTGGTATCTCAAGTCAAAGAACCACATACATAACCATGATATGAATAAACTTGATTGACAATTAGGTATAATTACCATTCAGGAATTCATATGGAATAATTAAGTGAACTCTTTCTCCAAAGAGCACTCACTATTTATCCTAAGGTCTCCACACCGATGGCTACATGATCAACCATACTCACCATATGAGTTAGAATAGATAGAACTATTCTTTTCCAGATAATTCAATGTCTTTCTCAAATATCCCATGAATAAGAATATTTAGAACATATGTTTAAACACTAGTGATCATTGTATTATGATCTCATCATAATTCACATAGTCATTGCATAGGCTCGTGGGACGTAATTGTAAACATTACACATGAATGACAATGAATAAATTTCATTTCAATTAACATAAACAAGATACATGAAACTGTGATTGGCTTATAGGCTACATAATATTCATCAGTGATGAATTAGGGAAACTTATATTTTTAGAAGAAGACTCAAAGATCTATCCATAAATTCAAAAATTACTAAATTTGGACTTGTATCCATAGAGAAATTAAAGAGCAAAGTAAAGAGTATAAAATTGTTTGTGAAGAGAGAGAAAATGATAAAATTAAGTAAAGTTAATCTAATCTATAATCGATAATTAAATTTTAATGTTACGGGACAAAATATTGGGAGAAAAACACATAATCTAACCCAAAATCATGCTCAAAATGATGTAATTAAACATATCAAGGTTTTTTATTATGCATTTTGAAAAATGAATCTTCAGAGATCAAGCGGTGAATTCTCCCTATTCTCTTGTCGATATCTTGATTTCAAGCACTCTTTAGACACGAAAATGAGTCTAGAAAATGATCCAAATAAGTGATTCAAGGATTGAGATATTGAAAAGGTTCTATTGATCAAAACAACCAAGAATGCATTCATCGTTAAAGAGAGAGAGAGAGAGAGAGAGTATAAATAGAGTTCTAATTGTGTGTGGCCATTGGATCATCTTCTCATATGCGATTGATCATTATGATTAAATGTAAGAAATCAAATTTTTGTCATTATAAAAAAATAAGTCCTAGCTGTTGGATTTGCATTGAAGTGTCCAGATTTTGGGCACGTCATCATGTTATTCCAAGCATCATGTGAGACCTATGATCTGATGATAATCGAGCACTTTAGATTATGTCATGCATCTTGTAGGAGTCCAATGATCGCTATAACTCCTTCATTTCGACAGTCTCGATTCACCGGATTTTATAAAATGAATCCATTTAAGTGAAAATAGAGGGTTGCGATTAAATCGTCCTTCTTCACGTTGATCAAATGCTTATGATGTTGTCACTTTCACCTGTACAAAAATAAAATGATCCCACATGGAGAATTTTAATGGGATATGATGTGTATAAAAGGGATAAAATTTTGTATTAATTAATATTGACCCATTAAGGGCACTTAGTGACAACATATTCTCCTTAATGATGCCTCGCATGGACCATGGGTGTGTCATGTAGAATGCGCACATGGTGCCGCATGGTGACATGCCAGCAAGCATGTCATGTCATCAGCCATATCAGCCCGCACTTGTAAAATACAATTTAATTATTTTTAATTAAAATAAATTCATAAAATTTAAATAAAAATGAATAAAAATTAGAAAATTTATAACTTTCAAAATATTACTCATTTCTAATCCATTTTTTTATCGCAAATTAAATAATCTACCATTCTATACATTTTAATTTAAGAAATAACAAGATAATAAATTTTAACTAAAAAAGATACTCATCTTCTTTGAAAAATAAAAATAGAAAAATAGATGAATATGTACATAAAAACATATTATCTTATTATTAGCATTTAAAACTCAAATTACATCTCAAATATAAATAGAGATAATCTAATTAAAAGTTTAACTTGATTTATATATGATTAACCCTTAAAATAATACAGATTTAGATTTTCTATGTAAATTATAAAGAATGATAAATAGACATTTAAAATATGATTATATGTATAATTATGGAATAATTTATACCTTAAAATGTACTAATAATCATGTAATCTCAAGTATAAAATGCATATTATCAACAACACTGTTAGGTTGCCTTTCCCATGAATCCTCAAATGCATTTGAAGGGTCTATGCTTTTTCGATTGCTCCAAGGGCATGACTTTTCATGCATTGCATGTATAAGTTCGCATGATATGCATAAAGTACATCAAGAATATCAAAGCAATTAGGTTTATAAAAATCTTAAATTTTATAATGAATGTTTTAATGAAAAACCACAATTTCAAAACGTTCTAAGCACAAATAGTCATGAAGAACCACAAACATGATTACTTCAAGGTGATTGAGTGCAATGACAAGTATGAAAAAAAAAAATCAACAATCGAAGGATCAAGAACCACCAGAGTCAAAGGGTTAGCATCATCATTCAAAGGGCAAGGGTCAACTATTAATCACCATTTCATTGAGTCAAGTCATTCAATATTGACATAGTTTAGTGCATTTTACCATGTTGACTTTCGAGTCTCTAGGTCACTATAGGGTTTGACTATACAATGCATTGGACTTGTGAGGGTCAAGGACGACGTCAGTAGGATCCTCTGTGGATTATTAGGAATGAGGAGAAGTTGAGAGAGAGATCTTACAGTATCCGGCGCTGAAGTGAAACGTCTGATGCGCCACCTCCCGGTGGCGCGGCCCCTTTTCCAGTACCTCGCGTCGGACAACGGCATTCTCTCTCTCCTACAGCGATGCAACCTCACCATGAAAGGCGCCAAACAGATCCACGCCCTCCTCGTCGTCACCGGCGCCATCGCGGACCCTTACGCCGCCGGCAGAATCGTCGCCTTCTGCGCCATCTCCGACCGCGGCGACCTCGCCCACGCGAACCTCATCTTCCGCGGCCTACCCCAGCCCTCCATTTTCATCTGGAACACCATGATCCGCGCTCACCTCGAGAAGGAAAACCCAGCCGCTGCACTTCGCCTCTACGCTCACATGCTGGACTCCGGCAATCTACCCAACAACTACACCTTCTCCTTCGTCCTCCGCGCTTGCCTCTGTGTCTTATCTCTCTCAGACGGGCGGAAGTTCCATGCCCAGATTTCAAAGCTCGGCTGGGACACCTACGACTTCGTCCAGAACGAGTTGATACACATGTACGCGACCTGCGGCTGCGTAGACTCCGCTCGCAGGGTCTTCGACTGGAGTCCCCATCGAGACGTGATCTCATGGACGGCCATGGTTCATGGATACGTGACCTCAGCCCGGATTAACGAAGCCCGGGACTTGTTCGACGAAATGCCGGAGAGGAATGCAGTCTCATGGAGCGCCATGATCACTGGCTATGTTCAGGCGGATATGTTCAGGGAGGCGTTGAGCCTCTTCAGTGAGATGCAACGATCAGGTATGCGACCAAACCATGCCGGCGTTGTTGGTGCTCTCACGGCCTGCGCCTTCCTCGGCGCCCTCCACCAAGGCCGTTGGATACACGCCTACGTTGACAGAAACGGCATGAAGCTTGACAGGATTCTGGGCACAGCTTTGGTCGACATGTATGCCAAGTGTGGGTGCATAGGCATTGCCTGGAAGTTGTTCAGAGAAATGCCAGACAGAGATGTCTTCGCGTACACTGCAATGATCTCCGGATTCTCCAACCACGGGCTCAGTGAGAAGGCCATCGAGCTATTCAGGAAGATGGAGGACGATGGAGTTAAGCCCAACGAGATCACCTTCATTTGCGTCCTCACTTCCTGCAGTCGCATTGGTACTGTTGCAGAAGGGAAGAAGATATTCAACAGCATGAGCCAAGTTTATGGAATTGAACCAGGTGTAGAGCATTACGGTTGCTTGATTGATCTACTCGGCAGAGCAGGATTGTTGGCTGAGGCAGCGGCAATGGTCAAGGAGATGCCCATGGAGCCAGACACTTTTGTACTCGGTGCCCTGCTAAACGCTTGCAGAGTTCATGGTTACGTGGAGCTAGCCAGAGAGACCGTGGAGAGGTTGGAGAAGCTCGGGCTCGATCACAGTGGTGTTTATGTTCAGCTGTCCAATTTGTACGCTTCTGCCAACAGATGGCATCATGTGGCTGAGGTGAGGAAGGAGATGGAGTCTAAGGGCGTGAGGAAGGTCCCGGGGTGTAGCATGATTGAAGTAGATGGAGTGGCTTGTGAGTTTGTAGCCGGGAATGGGGCTCGTCTCCTGAACGAGGAGATCATATCAATGTTGAAGATGTTGGATGCTCAGTTGAGGCTTTCTGGGACGGAATCTTGACGAGCAATTGTTAGTGTAATTGTCAAATTTAAGCCTTTGCTGCTTCTTAACCCTCGACTGATTACGAAGGTATGAACAGAGAGGACAAAAGATGTCAAGGAAAGAGATGACATTTATTCAATACACGATTACATTTTATAATAGCTTTATCTAATCGAGGATCTATACTAGGTATATTTTCTGTAATTGTAAAGATCTTATTCAAAATGAAATTCTTACCAGAATTTGCCTCTAAGGTAGATCCAACAATTGATGAGGAACTTGAAAGTAGATCTTCTACTTGCTTCAGTCTTGTTTTTAACGCTTCCATCTCGCTTTTTTCTGCTGATGGTTGAGGATGAGGGTGATGGTGCTGAAAGTTGATGGTGGAAGTTGATCCATGGGATGGGATTTGATGATGTTGCCAACTGACTCCATGAGACACCATATGGCTTTGACTAACTGTAGGTCTTCCCTTGTATGTCTGTATCTCCAACAGACATACATCTTCCATGTATTCTCCAATAGGTTTCTCTTGTATGTCTGTATCTCTGAAAGAAATCACACCAAAGATTATCCTTGGTATCTCCTTTCTTCCTTTGATATCCCCTTTTTGTAGCATGTGCTTGATTGTATGATTGCTTTGTAGGAGGCATTTGTAGTGCTTCTGCATTATTGGATTGTCCATGCATATTTGCAAGTATATTAGGAAGTGGGGTCGCAGTAGCTGTTTTTGTTAGGAGGATTGACTTTCATGTGGAGTTGGTGCTTGCATAGACTGTAGTCTTTATTCCTCCTTAATCACATGGACCACTGATTTCGTCAAATGATAATGACCTTTCTCGATTGAGTAGAAGACTTCTAATAGTTTCAAATTCTGGCCTCAATCTAGTCAAAAAATCCTAAGTTCTTTTTAAGATATATTCTCTTCTATATCGCTGCTAGCTCATTTGAGTATTCAAGAACACCCCGCTGTTCTTGACGGAGTTCTATGGCTTTTATGTTTAACTCTGTCATTCTCGATTCATCTTCTAGTTTGGAGAATAATCGAATTATGGCGTCCCACATATCCTTGACAGGTGCATAATCAATGAATCTGTCACAAACTTCCGGTTTCATGGAATCTAACATCCATGTAATGAGTATTTCTTCTTCTTCCAGCCATTTATAATACTGAGTATCATCTTCATTTGGCTTTAGCGTCCTCTCCACCAATCGTCGCCAATGATAAAGATTGTGCCCAGTAAAGAGATTATGGGGAGCAATGGTTGGTAGATGTATTATAGTATTGATAGAAGATGAAGAAAGACTTAGTGTAGTAGAGGTAACCGTGGGTGCTGCAGCGATTTTGCTCTCTTCTTTTCGTGGTGATGGGTGTGGAATCCTTTCCCGTCGCCATTTGAGAAAAAAATGGAAGATTCCGCAGATGTGCAGATCAGAGTCGACCTTCTATACTTCTCGTTTCCGTAGGTAAGTTGTTCGGAAATGCATCGATGCCCTCATTTCCGCAGGTAAGCAGTTCAGATCGAGACGGATTTCGCACGCGATTTTTGAAACCCTAGATTGCAATGAACAGGTGAAACACTTCCTCTAGAATTTCGCCTCTGATCGATCGCTTTGATACCATGTCAAGTTTAAGCCTTTACCGCTTCAAAACCCTCGACTGATTACGAAGGTATAAACCAGAGAGGACAAAAGACGTGAAGGAAAGAGATGACAGTTATTCAATACACGATTACATTTTATAATAGCTTTATCTAACCGTTACTCATAACGGAAACTACAAACGGTAATGTATATGTATAATTACACATGAGTCCTTAACTTCTGACAGTAATAAATCAAATTTCTAATAACTTTATGTAATCAGCTCCATATACACTGGCTATGTAGTGTTTTAGTTCTCTGTCATGCGCGAGCTGAGTTCGCGTATTGGATCTCTTTTGCTGGCCACGAAGGCGTTGAGGGCGGAATCTCTCTCCTTCGTGTCCTCTGTATCTCACTCTCCTTTCGTGCCCTACAAAAACATTGATGCTCATTCTTTCTCCATTCTCTCTAGTGAGCAAAAATTAGAGCGAGAGAGGGCTGGGTTGAAGGAAAAAGACTGACCAGGTAAAACCCACAAAAAGTCAAGGGCCATCAGCTTCTGAATGCTGGACAACTGTTGCTTGACTGAAGCCAAGATGCCAAAGAATTGAGCTTTGTAAAAAAGAACAGATGAGACAAAATATAGTTGGATGCTGTCCTTCAGACCTGAATTTTTGCTATATTGCTCAAACATGATCAACTGCAAAATCTTTGGAGATGGCGAGGTGGTCTCCAGTGAAGAGGGCCTTCAAGGGCTTGTAAAGCAAACAGACTGATCCCTGATGGTCAAAGAAGACGATGGGATGGCCAATGAGTAAAATTCTGCACGTGAACACAAGTCAGCGATCAACAGCGTGAATTTAAATTCACCTGTGTGTGTCCCGGAGTATGAATGAGGTCAATGTCAGCGCCGAGACTCCACGGGCCCTCGCCAAATAGCTTTGTCTCTACATCTGCTGTCGAAGTTTCCAACTATATTGAATGCAGGAAGAAAAGCCAACACGAGGATGATGTTTACCACTAAGAATATGGCGCTTTGACTTTGAAAGGTTAGTCTTACATCTGCAGAGTGGAGTATTCTCTCCAGCCCGAATTCGTCGCGCCACATATGGTGGTCTCCGACATCATCCCTGGTCGTTGAGAAAATCATGAGGTTGGCTACTTGAATGAGAGAGAGAGAGAGGGATCTTACTTATGAGTCAGAAACATGTAACGAGCACCTCCAAGCATCTGAATTCTTCGAGCTAGTCCTTTGCTGTATCTTGGACTGCAAAAATGTTGTGGAAAAATATCATTATGGTATAAAAAAATACTAGAGAGAGATTTAAGCATTCACCTGTCCACGAAAATATTTCCTTGCGGGTGGATAATAAGATAACTTGTGGCTCCATAAGTTATCTGGGAATGATAACCGCAGAGGAGCACATCCTGAACAGATGAAAAAAATCAATGTCCTCATTTCTGAAATGTCCCAAACACATTTTTTAAATTCCCGAACACATTTTTTAAATTCCCGAACACATGTTTAGTGGGTCATGCTGCTACGATTTTCTCCAAGTTAAATGGTGAACAAATTTGGAATTTGGGAAGTTGAGGAGAATATGTAGAGAATAATGCGCAGGCGGACGCGTGGGTAGATGATGAATCGCATAAGAAATCTGAGGAAATCCAATGAATTGAAGAAGAGTTCACCAAGAGGTGGTGTGAACGACCTCTGTCCGTCTTCGACGTCGTTGTCGGCAAGGATGCGGAAAAACTTTTTCGCAGGGCCTCGCGATAATTTCTTCTTCGAGTGATTGTATTTCATCGAATGTCTACTACAAGGGATATCATCGCCAGGTTAAGGGCTCAAACCCTTAAGAATACTACGTTGCACAGGCCGATATCGGCGACGGCGATAAACTTGCCTAGTCAGGAGCAGGTGTTGGGAGGAGCATTCTTGGCAAAATATCGTCATCGTTCTAAAGTTTCAACCCCTGTAGGAGTTGCCTTCAAACTCGGTTCAGAAATTAAAGTTGATCCTGACAGAGTAGCACAATGATGAGTTTCTGCCTTACCGGGAGGCCATGCTCGTCGATTGCAAGAGGAAATGACTCATGAACCAGCTGTATCTCCGCAGGAGGCTTCTCCGTGTGGATCGAGGCCGTGGGACATGCGATCAGCGCCTACACGAGAGTTAGGGCACACTTCAGTAGCCTTGTCGCGACGAAGATGACGGAAGAGACTGCAAAACATAGACCTGGAGAGCACTGAAACCTCTCTTCCTTTTGGCTAGGTTGTCTATAAACTGCTGACATTTCGCCGATCCTCTCGAATGTCTCCTGCGTTGACAATCGTCAGCGGAGGAAATTGACGAAGAGGAGGGCGTGAGATGATGGCCTCACCGGCGCCATCCAGCGGCAAGTGTCACAATCGATGCACCTCTCGTCTGTATGTTAGCGCGGGACCTCGGACGATGAAATGCAACGCAGAAGAGGAGGAAAATCGGCAGAATCGAAAGATAGATAGAATTAGTCCTCACCTACGAAGAACTCTCCCTCGACGTTCTCGCTTCGCCGCCGCCGAGGCATACCGTGTGCGAAAACCTTCGATCTGCGGCGGTCGTGGATCGGTGACGTCACGCTTGGGAATTGACATCGCGGCCAGGATAGAATTTCCATCGATGCGAAGTTGCGAACAACCTTGCCCTCTTTCCTCTTCTCTATTTATTTATTCCTACACTCTCGGCATCTGAAATTTTCTTCTGGAATTAAAGCGCATAATCAAAGACTGTTTGACTGCTGGGTAATACTAATTTCTTCTGGTTACTCTACGTCGTAACGGCACGGGACCTCCTCTCCGGCGACGAACCTGACCAGAGCGTCCGAAGGCAGTCCGATCATATCCAAGGTCTTCTCCCAGATCTTCTCCGACGTCTCCAGATTGTGAGACTCCTCCGACGCATTCGCCGGGCGGCAGTCCTGCGCTATGTAGGGGCACACAGGCCATTCCTCCGCTTTCAAAGCCTCGCAGTACTCGAGAACCTGAGGATCCGTCGCCGCGAACAGCGAGCTTCTGCAACCTACAGCATAAATTTTCTGCATATAGATCGCTGAAGTTTGGAACAAAGCAACACGCAAGGTCGGCGAATTTTCTTGCCTTCTTCCGGATCAAAAATGAAGTAGGGAATGTAGTGATAACCACTCTGTGTGTATTTGGAAAGACCTCTGACCTGCGAAGGAATTCTTGAGTGAGCACAAGCAGCAAACAAGGATTTTCGGGGGAAAAAAATCAGGTAATCATCTTTGTCGATGGGTCCACTCACAACGTTGGTGCGGACGATCCCTGGAGAAACACATACTGTGTGGATGCCAGCCTCAACTGGGTAATCTCTTATATAGAATGCTGTTAAACTTGATCTGTAACAGTAAACAAACAAATTGCAGAAAACGAAGCCTCGGAGTCTTTCAAGTTGCGATGGAGATATTCCGGACCTGCGCGAGCTTACTGCCGTAATATCCCTGCGAACTGGTAAATTTCTTCTTGCCAGAGACCAAGTTCATATCTTCTGCCTCGACAAACCCGACAAAGTGCATCTGACAGGGAATTAGGAGCCCGATTAGGAGTTTGGAGATTACGGATTCGAAAGAGTTGAAGCTTTGCGAGGAAAATTCGGAGAAAACGAACGTACTATAGAGTTGACATTGACGATTCTGCTTGGAGAACCTCTGATCAGAGACGGTAACAGCAACAAAGATAGCAAAGCAGGTGCGAGATGGTTCACTTGCATGTGGGTTTCATATCCATCCTCAGAAAAACGCTGAGGTTCTGATGCAATGAAATTACCATGAGATAAAATCTTCTGGATCGGGTTTTGGGCTATTGTTTGTCGCGATCAAATGCTTCGAAGTTCTTATCTCACGACATCGTTGATCAAATCTAGCCATTCTCATTTATATCCATTAAAACTAAGAACTGACCTCCCATCGAGAAGATTCCTGCGTTGTTGATTAGGACGTGCACCGGTTGAAGACGAGCATTCCACAGTTTAGCGAACCTTACGACTGACTTGAGCGACAGAAGATCGATCTCCATCACCTAGAAGACACACGAAACTTGAGAAAATAATCCATTGCCAAGCGTCAAAGAACGCATCAGATCTCGCGCAGACCTCGATATCAAGAGGCAGCCCGGAATCGGAACCCTCAATCTGCCACTTTCTGGATCAGTTCTTGAGCGAGCTTTGTATTCCTAACAGCCATCACAACGTGAGCCCCGGATTTCGCCAGTTGTCTGCGACACCAACAAATTCATTCTCAGAATCAAAATGGGATTCTTTGTTAAAAACTCCTAGACAGGATTACCTGGTAATCTCGAGACCGATTCCGCTGGTGCTGCCGGTGACGATGAAGGTAATTCCCTCTCAGAGGCGGAAGGGTAAGGGGATTTTCGAGGTGGCTCGCCATGATCCGCTGGAAGAGGAACTCGAAGATAACGATGCACCATCCTCGAGCCCATTCTATCCACCCTAATCCGGTCTTCTTCCCCGCGGACGTCATTCGCGCTCCAGGAATCAGCTAAGGACTCCGCCAAGGGCCAATCCTGGGATACGCTCTCTCTTCGGGAACGAGATCTCAGAGCAGCTGTGATTTTACGGAAGAAGCCCTATAAGTGAAGAGTACAGACTTTTGAGAAATGTCTGTATCTTTCTTTTCACATACAAATAAAATAATTTTCAGGGTTCGATAAAACACCACATGAAATTGGCGAGACAACGGCAGAGCGTCGTGTACGGGCTTCTCCGTCTCTCTTCCTCCATCCGCCATCTACGCCAGATCCATGCTCAGCTCTACTTGCAAGGCCTCCAACAAGACCAGTTCCTCGTGACCCACTTCATCTCTCTCTGCCGCCGTCTCAGCGAGCTTCCCCGTGCGCTTGCCGTGTTCTCTCTCACCCACGGCCCAAATGCCTTCACTCTTAACGCCATTCTCGAAGCGCTTGCAGGAGAGGAGGCTGAAGTGAAGCTCGAATCCATTTCCGTCTACCGAGCTCATCTCAGAGACTGTAAAATCGGGGAAGTAACTCGTCGGCCGAACTGCTTCACCTTCTCTCCGCTTCTCCGATCATGCGTTGGCTCCCAGGAGCTGGTCCGGCAGATCCATGGTCACGTCTCCAAGTACGGTGTTCACGCGGATGTCTACGTGGGCACAACTCTACTCGATTCCTATTCAAAATTCGGAGATATGAAAGTCGCAGGGAAGCTGTTCGATCAAATGCCCATGAGGAATGTTGTCACCTGGAATTCGATGATCTCTGGCCTGGCTGCGAACGGTGACGTCACGGGTGCTAGAAAGCTGTTCGATGATATGCCGGAGAGGAACGAAGCTTCATGGACTTGCATGATCACGGGGTACGCGCAAAACGGAAACTTCGAGGAGACACTGGCCATATTCTCGGCGATGAGCTCTGCTGGAGTCCGAATGAATGACATGGCCGCCGTGAGCCTTCTCTCCGCTTGCGCCAATCTGGGTGCTTTAAATTTAGGCAGGAAGATTCACCGGCAACTTGATCAGAGAGAATCAAGCCTGGACTTGTACACTGGAACTGCTTTAATCGACATGTACGGTAAATGCGGAATGGTAGAGAACGCCGTCGAGATGTTCGACAGAATGCCCACTAAGAACGTCGTCGCCTTTCAGTTCCATGATCATGGTGCTCGCGATGAACGGGAGATGCGCAGAGGCTCTAGAAGTTTTCGACAAGATGAAGGCGGACGGATTTCGGCCAAATGACGTCACTCTTGTCGGCGTTCTGTGCGCGTGCTGCCACGGCGGATTGGTCGAGGAAGGCCGGGGCTATTTCGAGGCCATGGAGAGAACCTTCTTCCTCATCCCCAAACTCCAGCATTACACGTGCATGGTGGATCTCTTAGGCAGAACCGGTTGCCTCGATGAGGCCTTCAAATTCATCGAAGCCATGCCTCTTAATCCGGACGTTATTATCTGGGGAGCTCTGCTGGGGGCTTGTCGGATACACGGCGACGTAGAGCTCGGGAATTACGTCGCTGGTCGGATACTAGAGCTTGATCCGCAACATTCCGGTAGTCTAGTCTTCCTTTCTAGTTCTTGCGCGAAGAGTCATGACTGGAGCGGCGTGAGGAGGATTTCCAGAAGTTTGGGATCCTCCCGGCGGAAGAAAATCGCCGGCAAAAGCTGGGTCGAGATCGACGGCGCCGTCCACCAGTTCTTCGCCGGAGATCAATCTCATCCTCTGAGCGACGAGATTCACGCGAAGCTAGTCGAACTGACTGCTCTGCTCGAGCAGCACGGCCATTTTACTGACGCAAGCTACCTCGAAGCCGATCTGATGTGATATAAAATTTAAATTCCAAGGCCATTCTTTGGTCCATTATTTGGTTTTCCCGCCGTAGCTTATTAGTACAACAATTAAATATTCATTTGCTGACGTTGGCATATCGCGGCCGATCCCGTAAATAGTGCTCGGATCCTGGGCTATTCGCTTTGGAGAGCGTTCACATAAGGACAAGGGAGGTGGGGGAGAAGGCTCTTATAGCACGATCTCGATTCCTCGAAGAAAACAACGGATTCTGGTGTTCCTCACTCCAGCTCGAATCCTGCAGCTATATAATATTTCCACCTTCATTTCTCTGCTACGCTCGCAGCGTGTTCTCTCCGGCGCCCTCGTACACCGTTGCGCTTTGCTGCATCTTCGATCTCTTCCACCTGGCTGGATGTTTTCATGCAGGTTTTCGAATCGGAATAGCGGCAGCACTTCTGCGGAGAACGGGTATTCCTGCTGCTTATCTGCATTTTGCATTTTCTTGGATGTATTTTTGTTAGTACCGCGGATTGGTTTTTCTTTCTGGGGTTTGATTTGCCTTCATTTTGGTTGGTATGCCATATCTTGTGATGAGATACGATTTTGGCTTCGGAACCGCTGCTTTTTTGTTCTAAGGTTTGCTTCCTCCGTCCGCAGATTTTGGGGTTCAATTTTAATGACTCGTCGACTTTCCGGCTCCGGTCCGGGACGCAAACTTTTTTTATATTTTTTTGCGCTACAGAGCGAGTAATCACCGTCACCGTTCACGCTCCAACGAGTCAAGTTTCTCGTATTCTGAACCTTGTCAAATAATGCTGGATCGTGACCGCCATCACGTTGTTAAGCTATTGTCTCCCTCCAAGTCCTTATCTGTCCAATTCGTTGTTGTTTACTCTTAGAAAGCCTTCATGTATACTGAAATCGCGGGTTTTATCAGAGTTTCCCTCTTCCAGTGCGCAGGTTTTCAGAGACCTTTCTTGATCCTTTTTTGGTCTCTGTTCATCGCACCGAAAGATTCCCGTTTAGCCTGAGCATTATTTTCGCGGGGCCGAGAATAAGGCAGCATACGACAATATTTTCGTCGGCACCGAGCAATGTGAATATTCGCAAGTTAATTGCGGCATCGTGATTTCATTACGACCGCCGGTCAAATTAAACTTGTGTACTTTCTACTACTCATTTAATGGTTTGTTCGGCCGGCAGAGGGTGTCAGTTTGCCAGAGCAAAGCGCTGAGGGAATCCAATCGCTACAGCGTTTGCGTGTACCAGTGCCAAAAATTCTTTGAGATCAGACGCGCTGAAGAATGACGACGGCGGCCTGGACGGGGATGGCGACAGCGCCTGCGACAATGAAGACAACGACAGCTCCTGCGACTTGTCAATCGCTTAGTCGTTGCGGCAGCTCCGCCAACGTGAAGCCATCGTGGCTACTCGCTGCTCTTGCAGGTATGCCGTCCCTCGCGGCCTCACGGGTGCTTTACTCTTTTCTATAGATGGTTATCACTGCCGTTTCTACCCGCCACCCTCTTCTCCTATTTCTTCTGCGCGGTTATTTCTGCTTTATCTGCCGTGACAGTGGTTTTGCACGGCCCCAGCCGCCAGCTGTTCTTGTTTGATGGTTGATTTGACACGACAAGCTTTTTTTTTCCCCCTCTTCTCTCTCTTATCCCCGTGAAAAAACACTTTTTTATCGTTTATCTCCGAGATGCTCGTTTTGAAAGTTCGAATTTCGAATTTATAAAAAAGGTGTTCGTGGTCCCGTCACCGTCGCCGTCCGTCGCGCACCGGAGAACTCGGAAAAGTTGGTTGATTTATTGAAGATTTCGTCTATGCCCCTTCCCTTTTCATGATAACATTCATTTAATTCACATTATTTCCATTTATTGGATACATTATCTGGTCACGAGGGTTGCCGGAAGACGATAGCTGTCCGGTGGGGCTCTCGTGACTACTGATTACATTGCCCATTATCGAGATAAACAGCTATGTCCGATGGGGCTTTAGGGTTTCGTTAATGACGCCGGGCTTATTGCAGATCTCGAGGAGAAGTACCAGTCGATCGCGGTCGATGTCTATCGCGACGAGGCGCCGGATTCCTTCGCAGAGCGCGCAGAGAACTACTACCGAAAGCGCCCCCAGCTCTTCTCTCTCCTCCACGACCTCTACCACCGCTACATCTCTCTAGCCGACCGGTATTCGCAGACTCTGTTGAAGCCCCTTCGAAAAGGCCACCGCCGAACTTCTTCCCAGGCTTCCTCCACCCTGCATTCCGACCTCGACGACGGCGATGGCGAGGCTCTCCGGGCTATGGATTCCGACGCGGAAAGCTCGCTCTCCTTCCAGTGCCCGACGGTTCCGCCGCCGGCAATCTGCGTCGACGAGCTATTGGCTGAGCTGGTGGTGCGCACCGTGGAGAACGAGATTCTTCAGCACGAGATCTCTTCCGTAGACAAGTACCATTGCGAGTCGTTGAGGAAGATAGAGTTACAGAGCAGTTTGTTAGAGGTGCTTGAGTCTGAGCGGATGGTGCTGCTGACGGAGAATTCAAGGCTAGGCAACCGCGCCACAAGCGCAGAGGAGGAAAACGAGGGATTGTCGGCGGAGGTGGCTTATCTACGTCGGACGGCAGAGGAACTGTCTCGTTGCGTTGTGAAACTCAGAGAAGATCATCGAGTGTGCATGCTAGGGAGGAAAATTCAGGATCTGCAGTCGCAGATTTACGCGTTAGAGAAGCGGAACAGGGAGTGCTACGAGGTCATGGCGAGAAGGGAGGACGAGAAAGCAGAGCTAGTGAGGGGTGTCTGCTTGGAGCTGGAGAGGGTTAAGGCGGAGAACAAGAGACTGCGGGAGGAGGCGATGGCGTGGGCCGCGGCGGCGGTGAGGCGGCGGCCGAAGAGCAACCCCAAAGCGGCGGCCGATAGTCAATGGCGGGCGCGTTTTCGGGCGTTCGATTGGGTCCTTTGTGGCTCACATATCAAGACCAAGTAACTGTGAGGAACGGAAACCGCGTTTTCCTGGAAGGAAGAAATTTCGTCTTGTGAGCTCATATTAGGTAGGAAACGAGGATGTACCGTCTGAAACTTACACTTTTTGGCTATGGAACGATAGTAAGAAACCAGTGCTAAATCCCGTGTGCCGAGGGTGAAGCGGAAGAGCGATGAGATTGCGGTAGCCATCTGGTCTATCGTTGCAGTAAGATCGGCAGCGGCGTTTTCTAGGTCCTCCACGGCGGGTCGGATAAGCATATCAGTCTTCTCATGGATGATCTTCTCTAGAGCTCCGGCGGAAGTGGTAGCAGCCTCTACTTCTACGGGAGACGAAGTGTTGTAGATCCTGGCAGAGAGAGAACCGAGAGCTTTTGCAAAAGCGTCATACCAACCGAAGTTCCGCGCGATCTCCACTTTACTGCTTTAGATCTGCTTTTCTCACGTGAAACGTCGCCGCGAGTGCCTCGGCGACGAGAGTGCAAGCGGCGTCCATCGCGCATATCGTCCTCATTCCAGCGCTGTTCTTCTCTATCCGTAGCGCGTTTTCCTCTTTCGGCTGCAGGATCGTTTCATCGCGTGCTTTAATTTTAGATGCTGTTTTCCATTTTCGGATCAATTCCTCTGCTTTACGGAAATTAGAGGACGTCGTCGTGTCGGAGGATAGAAGTCGGACGGCAAGTAGAAGGTGAAGCCGGCCGCCGCGGAGTCGTTCGATCTCGGCGGACACGGCGTTGCAGATGTCCAAGATCTTGACGCTCCTATCAACGTAGGCGGCGAGAGTGGCCCCGTCGAAGCCGCCGAGGAGAGAACCGACGAAGGCATGGACGGAGGAGAGAACCCCGACGGCATGCGCCAGGTATGCGAGGGAGATGCCGGACCCAGCACCGCTGTCGGCTGGAATCAAGGCCTTGAAGTGGTCCGCCAGGGAGGTTTCGAAGTTGATGATTAGCAGCGCTACACGCTTCGACTCGGATATCGATGGTTTCTTCAGCCGAGCAGAATGGATCGCGCGAGGCGCGACGAGCATCATCTCCGGAACCCCCAGACGGCACAATCACTCTCTATCTCTCTGTGTGCCTTTTATAATCATTCTCAACGGAGCGGTGGAGCGGAAAGGTTCAAGTCGGTTCGTCGAAAGGGGGCCGTGGGTTCCTCACCGAATGGCGTGACACGTGCATCGGTTCTGTTCGTCCATAATGGACGCGCGTAAAGACACTTTCATTGACTCGTACCTAGGGTTCTCCGTTTGGTGACTCATACGCGCGTAAAGACACTTTCATACAACATATAAATAATTCAAGATAAAAGTAAATTTTAGCTATTCAAATTTATTAAAATTAAAATTCTCAAGAAAATAAACAACATAGTTTTAACAATTATCATTTCACAAGTCTCATTTCTTTAACTTCTGAATCTATTTCATCATCTTGAGTGTCATTCTCGCGACTCAAAGATTTTAAAGTCATCAAAGCGGATATAGTGTCGGGCGCTAGCTGATAACTCCAAAAGTTATCACATAATATACATGATTTGTAGGTTTATTTAACATTTCTTTAAACTCAGTAAGTTGCTATGAATCGTAGTTTAATATAAAAGCAATGCTTTTCAATTTTTTATAGCTGAACTTACAAACATATGTTAATTAAAACTCTCTGGGCTTCAAGGCCCAAAGGGAAAGAACCTAACGAGTTTTTGTCTTTTAGCAGGGGTTTCACTCACGTGGATCAGGAAAACAATAGAAAAAAAAGAGACAGAAACTAAAACTCACCTCTATATGGTTGCAGGAGGAAGTTCCTGAGGCCATTGGAGAACTCAGATCGAGTCCTCCAGTGGTATTGTCTGTCCCTGATCCAACGGTGGAGAAGGCCTCAAACTATTGTTAAAAACCCTACTCTTTGCATTTTTGGGGTATGCCGGATCGAGGAGAAGACCAGTGTGGAAACTTTCCATCTGATTCGGCGTCCTGAGAGAGGAAACAAGGAGGAAGCTGCTCCCGCTTGATATCCTACAGGAGAGGAGGGAGAACCTACCTTCCGAGCCGGTAAAACCTCTCAAGGTTGACTCCGGTAGGTACAAAAATCTTCCCTTCGCACTTTCCTGCCGTTTTCTGCCTTTCTTTTCTCTTTAGATCGACCGGGTGAAGCTCTAGATAGCGGCACTTTAGTCTTCTTTTCCACACTCCTGAGTTAGCCTCGCAACTGCTACTTTTTGGTGGTGAGACTAGATCGGGATTAGCGCAGATCCTTCACTCCAACCGCAGAATGCTCGTCTCATCAGCCGCTGCTGCGCCTGGAGCCTTGATCTGTGCTTTCTTATCTTAATTTTTTTATCGTATTTTCTTTAGTGTGATAAGACAATTTATGGTCTCTTCTGCCCTCAATTAGCTTGTTTCTTTTGTCTGTCATTGTCGTACCTTCACTTAATTGTTTGTTGGACTAATTTCAGTTTAATACCCTTCAGTTATGTTCTAACTATTTCCTTCCCATTCTTGCTGTTGTAGATTGGTTAGTAGACGTCACGATTAATATATATATATATATATATATATATATATATACATATATAGTTCTTATCCTTTATATTTCTCTGAATCATTACTTGCTCCTTGATGACGATCCCTTACTCACTTCTATATTAATTTGCCTTAAAAAAAGAGTGTGTAGGAATTTATTGTGTAGCCTAATTCACCAATGATTCATTAACACCGATTCCGGGTTATCACTAGCGTTCCTCTTCTAAATGTGATAATTCCTCTACCTATGGAAAAAAGATGCTTATAGGGAGAGCTTGATAGATAAATCGACAAAAACTCCTTTGAGAGTATTGAAATGTGTGGATATTTTTTAGATCCTCTATTGTTCACATAAGTAATTCTCTAATTCAACCTTTGTTGATTTCTTATCTAGTGTTCTGGTCCTACTTGATTGCTGCTCCATAAATTGTATCATTATTTTTTAACGCTTGTGAATCGTTGAAGCCAAAAGATCATCAATTGGCATAGAACTCAAAGCTTTTACGATACGCACTTATTCAAGCATGTTAAGTAAAGTTTCTACAACAAACTTATGTTCACCATGAGGAATATGTTTCAACTTGAATCTAGGGTCTAGCATTGTGACAATAGGAAACATAGGCTTTCTCTTTACCTACATTTCATATTTCAATAATTTCTCTTCCATCAAAGTTTATGTGTCTTAGTGCCTTTGCTTGGTCATTGCTCAATTTTGTCCCTATGAAATCATGGAGAGGATGATCTAGCTCAAAAATTAATGAGTCTCATCAGTCAACTACAAGTTCATACAATCCCGATTTATTTGGCAATGTAATTGATTTCGACTTAGAAAATACCTTAGTTGCCTCACGGAAAGCCAAGAGGTCATCTACAAACATCTTTAAGAGCTCTCATTCTTCATCCTCAATTAAAAATTATTTTATTTGTGTTTATATGGTTGCTCACCATTACCTTTGACACTTCTTTTTTTCTCAAGCTACTTTCGATCATGTAATACGTTGAATTCCTCCTAGTTTGGACATCCTCAACAATAATATTTTTATTTGGCATTTCTAACTCATCACACAAATTCTTATTGTGATGAATCCTCTTAGGAGAATGATTAATTATAATGACAAGTTTTCGAAGTCTATGGAGAATCTCACCAAATAGTTTTATACTGATAGCTTCTAGTCCCCTATATTTTTGTTGTCATTCTCACTAACTGAATATGACTCATCATTATCAAATTCCGTTAAGCCACTTTGCACTCGCTAAACTAAGAACATGGGCCATGCAATGCGTGAGATAGTTCTTGGTGAACATGGGCCAAGCTTAGATTTTTCGAAACTTGTTGCCATATGTACCATTATTGCTTTTATTATCATGAATGATTATGCACAACTATACAAAACAAGGAAGATAACTATGCTAAAAAATTAAAAAAATTCTTACTTGCTCCATCAAATTATAATATTCGGGCACTTTATGTAACACTTTTCATGCAACACTTTGAACCATTTTGATGAAAAAAACATCGAATGCAGCGGAATACATTGAATCTGATAGTCAAAATATTGAGGCACCAAGAATAGATGATCATATTATCTAGTATGTATGAGAAAATATACTTACAAGGTTTCAGTGAGGGAGTTCTCACAGCCACTCAAGTGTCTAGCCTCTAGAGACATCTACATGATCTTTAAATGGTTTGATCTCCTCTTGAAAGCTATTCACCTAGAAAGAAAGAGAAGAAAGGAGAGAATTTTCACAAGGCTTATATGGGCACCCTAAGTTGTGGTCCTTCTCTCTTTATTTATAGACAGTTAATAAATATATATTTTTAAAAAAATCCTCATAATTATATCTATATCCACCAACACTCATAGACCTTATGTGTGTGACCCTCTAGGTCCATATATCTCTCTAGTTAATAACTATGTAGACCAAATAACACCTTCTTGTTAAACCTTAGTTAATTATCTACATCAACATATATATTAATTAATCAATAATTGATTTAACCTAATCGATAGGTTGAGTTGCCAGCTCGATAGGGTGTTAAGTTACATCACGTACTCTAGGAGATATGAAATATATAAGAACTTAGTTATGGAACCTTTCCGTCATCGATTACCATGTATGTATAATCCTTCAAATGCATGAAACTCATGAATGATTTAATATACGTTTAGTTGTCAAACCCTAATTGGTCACTCAAATTAGTACTCATACGGGTAAGAAATCATCAGGAACTCTTTTTGCAATATTTCTACTACCTTGGCCAAGGATTTCATCGTATCTCATTCATTGAGTCAATCTCCTCAAATACTGAGGGGGGATATCATATCTTGATCACATAATCATCTTCGTGGACTATATGTCAGATCTAATATATGATGTTTTAGATATCATGTGGGCTAGGGATTCGTAAGTCATAATCAAAACATGATCATCCATCAACAAGATGTCTTTCGTGTCTCAAGTCAAAGGACCATATACACAACTATGACATGAATACATATGATTGACAATTAGGTTGTTGAGGTTAAGAGATATCCATTTAAGGTTGTTGATGCTTAATGATTGCAAACTCGAATGTCTAGAATTCAAATAATCTATGTTAGATATAAATAAGTAAGATATTTAAAAACCAGTTATGCACCCAAAATTTGAAATCGTTGTACACACATAAATAGAGTGCACATGATTTCAAGAGGAGATCCTCCTTGAGATGCATTTAGAATATATTGAAGAAAAAGCGAACAAAATGATAGGTCAATGTTTCCAAGAATTGATAATAAGATCAAGTCTTGTTCAAGAAAATTCAGCGCACGAGTATTCAACAAAAAATGCCATTTCAAAGAGAACAAAACTTTTTCGCTAAAAAAATCAGCACTCAAATAAACTCTTTTCACTAAAAAAAAGAGCAGAAATGATAAGAGAAATGTATTTTGGAAGAGAAGATGAAGTGATTGTGATGCATTGAAAATGCAAATTTATATTGGAAATTAGCAATGAATGGAACTGTTATCATAAGAAAACAGCAAAATGATAATAAAAAAATGTATTATGGAGAGATATTTCTCATAAAAACTGAGGAAAAAAAATGAAATTCAAGAGTGGAGCTGTTCGGGGTGTTGTTCGAGGAAGTGCTATGGCTTGGTTTCTCTCAAGGTTACTGCTCAGTTGATCCCCCTTGTTTGTGAATGGTCATGTTCTCGGCCATGGATGTACAAAGAAGGAGAAGCATGAACATCAGATCTCTCTCTGTAGTTCCAATGGTGGACGGCCATGGAGAAGTAATTCATCATGAGAGTACCCACCGCAGATACCATGGCCATGAAGGTCGAGAAGGGGAATTTATGCCATGGATTACCAGGCAAGTAAGTGGACTCCAAGCACTCAACAGTGTCTGGAAGTACGTGCACGAAGCTAGTTGCAAGAATAACCCGGAAGCAAAGGCGTTGATATCCATAACAAATAACAAAGATGACGATAATCTTGAGATACATGGCATCGATTTTATCATAGCAGGATCCCTTGAAGTTTAGGCTGCACTCATTTGGCTCTTCCTCAGCTGCCATGACCGTTGATATGACCGTGGACAACATGAAGAGAGAATTCAGACCCATTTCTCCTACTTCTACTACTGCCACTTCGTATTTCTCCTTTTCGAGAGTCTGCCTTGCTTGAGATGAAATTCGGGGTGCTGCTTCGTGTAGCTCTCAAAATTTAAAACTGCATGTTCAGAAGTAGACGCTGACTGTCTGGATCTCCATCCACGGCAGGTGGAAGTCCGGTACTTGAACAGAAGAGCGAGGTAGGTTTGGTCCAAAATCCGGAAGTAATGAAGTAATGATGACAGTGAAGCAGACGGAAATGGACTGCTAGATTTTGAAGAGATATTGCGAGAATCTAAGCGACGAGAATTGCTGACTTAAGAAAGAGATTAAAGAGTTCAAGACGATGAAATCGAAATCAATTAGCAGTCGAAGAAATTGGAAGTTCAGAACCAAACCTAACAAATTGAAATCACCCCTAAATAAATTTTGATACTTTGCTGCAGCTGTAGCTTCAGCGGGAAGCTTCAGAGAGAGAGAGAGAGAGAGAGAGAGATAACCGAAACTGAATCCATACTCGTACCGGCTGACGACTCTTTTGAATGCTTCTCCTTCACGATTTCCCCTGGTTTGAAGTAATGCCTCTCCATCAAAGGCCCATCCTAGTTCTTTCTCGTTACACACACACGCGCACCCATATATATATAGAGAGAGAGAGGGAGGGAGGGAGACGTAACTGAGCACCATAAACGAAAACTTGCGGCCATAGCAGTATACATTTTATGGACTCAACTCGGAGAGAGAGAGTTCGAAGATGGCAACATCTGATTCGCTACATCTGCGGATTATGTACAGCCGCCATCTTTTCCTGCAACTTGGTGACCCGTTCCTGTAGAATTGTGGGCCAGCTGATGAATCAGAATGACCTAAAGTCTCAAGATTCTCATCAACCAGGAAAAGCAAAAAAGAAGCAACTGCTCCGGACCTTAAACCAGTTAGACCGCCGAATTGATGGATCAATATCCAACGCTTCCGAGTACGCGCCTTCAGCCTTTGTCCACTCTCCCATTCCCATTAAAAGCATCGCCTTGGCAGATGTAAGCCTACACCAATCTTCAGACAATTGGAGAGAGAGAGAATATTTCGACAACCAGAAATACAAGAATTTGGAAGAAAAATGGCGTACCAGATGGAATTTTGGTTCTATTTTCAACGCTTCGTTAGCGTCCTCGAGAGCACCCACACTGTCTCCCAGGGTCAACCTCGCAACAGACCTGTCGGCAGGCAGGAAAGTCAAACGTTTCATCAGACAGAATTACTGTAAGATCTTGAGCAAGATATTATTCCGAAAAATTCGTGTTGCAACAGGGTATTCAACATTTTGCCAAAGACATGTTGAAAAGCTTACAGCTCTCGCGTTTTCAAAGATTACGAGACCTGGTTTTGTATATGAGATGAAGCCCGCCTGAAGGATTGAGATGAACGGCCTGCACTCATCAGTAAACAGTTTCAGCAAATCAGTGATATAACAGAAATTGGACAAAAGTGAGGATATGATCACCTGCGAGAGGAGCGCCTCTGCCTCGCTAGGATTTCCTCTCTCTTGCAGCACAGCTTCCGCCTTCTTCCTCAAAGCCAGCGCTTCCAAGTTCTTCCGAGGATTAAAACCCCCTATCGGACCACCTCCGTTGCCGGCGCAGATCTCCGCCAAGAGATCTGCGGCTCTTGCGGCGGTTCCGCAGTGCCCTATAATCGTTCCACGTGGCAGCACCACTAGATTCGGCCCTGCGCCGCACCGACCGAGACACCCGCAGGATTTCACGGTGACCCCCGGCGGGGAAATATCGGAGAGCGTGGCCAGGATCTCCCTCGAGCCCATGCGGTTGCAGGTCCTGTTGACGCATACTCGTATCTCGATTTTCTCTCCCATGGCCGCGACGGGTAGCAGCCATTGCGGTCTTCTTCTTCGATAGCTCCTCCGAAGTGGCTTGCGGTGAAGAAAAGAAGGCAGAGAAAGGAAATCCGAGGGAGGGGAGGAACGGCCGGAGCAGCGAGGCAAGAGGGGCATTTCCATTTCTGCCCTGGGAGATTTCACATAGTCGGCAATTGAATTAAAGATAAAGTAAATTTAACATATCATACCTCGCACATGATGAAAATTTCATATTTTCTTTGTAATTCGGAAATTATATCATGTACAAGTATAGAAGGTTAAATTCTTGATCTAATGACAACAATTTGGTCGAAAAAGGATTTATATTTTTTTTAAAATATTAATTTTATGAAGTTTAGGAATTTTTTTAGAATTTTTGAGATTTTAAAAATTATTTTAAGATGAGGAAAAAGGCCCAAAAAAAAGCGAGCCCATCATGGTAGTTAGTGTATCCACACATCACATGACATTAGGTGAGATGGTGGTGTTTGGATCAAAATTGGAGTATTGTCTATTGCATCATCTCTTCTTTATACTTAGAGGCATGTGGCAAAAACTTGGTGCTTTTGATCATCGGAGTAATTATCAGACGTAGTTGATGGATCGTGGGGGTTAATGCCCTTCAAATGATGAATCACACGCCACACGATATAATCTTGGCCATCCAGCACCTTTAAATTGCATGTTTAAATTGCATGGTCAAACAATTGTAATTGATTCGATGATTTTTGAACCTTTTCTCATGATTTTAAAGGGACATGTTTAAATTGTTGATCTAAGGAATAGAACTTGAATGACCCATGTAAGGTTGTTTCAAGTTGAGAAAAGTAGAAATGATGGATGTATGAGGCCTACAAGCCAAATCATACTTTCATCTATCATATTTATACTCATTGCAATAAAATTCATTTATTGTCATTATTATGTGTTGTTTACAATAAAATCTATGAGCATATGCAAATATTAAGTACATTATGATGAGATCATTATATAATGATCACAAGTCTATAAACATATGTCCTAAATATTTAAATTTGAGAGATATTTAAGAAGGACATTGAATTATACGGAAAGAATAATATTATTTGATTCGACTCATATGATGAGTATAGTTGAATCATGTGGCCATGGTGTAGATACACCAAGGATGGATAGTGGATACTCTTTGGAGAAAGAGTTTACTGAATTGATCCGTATGAATCCCTAAATATTATTATACCTAATTGTCAATCAGGTTGATTTATGTCATGATTATCTATGTGGTCGTTTGACTTAAGACACTAAAGACATCTTGTAGATGAATGATCTTATTTTGATTATGACTAGCGATTCTTAAGCCAAAGGATCTTCATAAATATAATATATTGGATATATGACCAAAGATAGGATCTTCAATCATAAGTATTTGAAGAGATTAACTTAAAGAATGAGATACGATTAAATTCTTTGTCACGGAAATAAAAATATCAGATAAGATGTTCTCAATGATTTCCTCTTCACAACGGTATTAACTCAAGTGGCTAATTAGGGTTTGATAGTTGATCATACCTTTAGGTATTCATGATTCTCGTGTGGATGAAATATTATATGTACACAGTGAAAAAAATTTGTAATGCTCCATAAAGGAGTTTCTTTATTCTCTATATCCTTTAGAGCACCAGTTGTAGCTTTGCACCCAATGGGCTAACAACTCAAGGTTAAATTAATTCTTTATTAATTAATCTATGGACTGATATAGTTAATAAATAAGGTTTACAAATAAGTATTATTGCTAGTATAAATTTATTAACTAACAAGATATATGTACCTAGAGGTTTACACATATAACGTGAGTGGACATTGGTGGATATAAATATCTTTATGAGGGTTTTTATAAAAAAAATCATAAACCCAATGTTTGTAATTAAGGGGAGAACGACCATATCTGAGGATGCCCATGCGAACATTGTAAATAAACTCTCTTTTTTTCTCTCTTTTTTTTCTATTGGTGAAGAGAATTTAAGAGGAGATCTAAATGTTAAACGATTGTGTGGACAACGCAAGAGGCTTGATAACTAAAGAGCTTCAAGAACTCCTTCAATGAACCCTATAAGTATAAAATTTAATCTATACTAGATGATTAGATGATTATATCATTATTTTGTGGTTCCTGATAACATGCAACTTATACCAATATTACATGATTATTTATGCATTTTTAGGGACAATTTAGTACATTTATATGCATATTATCATTCTTTGAGTGCATTTCATCATTCTATGTAATTTACATCAAAATCTTAAAATATATTATTTTAAGGGATAATCATACATAAATCAAAGATGAGTTTCTAAAATGGATTATTGACGAGATGATTTTATGTGGTTGTTGAATACACACAAACTCGTGTCAAAACAAGTTCCAAACTCACCAACTCAAAGATATAGTCGCGACTTAAAGTATTTCGTGGTGAATAAGGGTCAAATCTATGGAGAAATAAGGAAATTTTTTAGCTGTCTTTGAAATTCAATCAAATAGGATGACGAATTGAGGCAATAATTTAGGGGTTTTAATATATTAAGAAATAAGACTCCAAGAAAAATCCATGGAATCAAAAAACATAGAATTTGGATCAATATTCGCGAAGAAATCAAGGAGTAAAATCGATGAAGAAATTTCGTTCGTGAAGAGAGAGAGAATAGAAAGTTATCTACAATTTGATTAATCTACCATTTGAAATTAAAATCTAGAGCTACATGAATAAATACTAAGAAGAATTCATGTAATCTAACCCCGAAGTCGTGCTCAAAATGATCCAATTAACTGCCAGATCAAAGGTTTTTTCATTCCGCAATTTTGAAAACTAAGTTCGGCGTTCAAGAGATGATATCTTTCGATTCTCTCCACAAAATCTTGATTTCAAATGCTCACTGGAAGCATAAATGATTATAGAAAGAAGAAGAAATCGAGTGATTCCAGGACTCAGTTGTCTAAACAAATTGATTTGCTTGAAACATCAAAGAACAAAGTTTTCCGTCGAAGAACATGTTAATTTATAGAGGAATTTGGGTGCGATCGTTGGATGTGTCTCTTCATCTTCAATCAACAGCTCAGATTGAACGCATGTTCGTAATTCATGGTCATTAAGTTGCATCCGTTTGTTTGACGATGAAGTGCTTAGATTTTGCCTCGTTGAGTATGAAGAAGAAGAAGCGTCGCTTAATGTCCACCATTTGATCTTCATTGAGCGATCGAGGTGAGTCCATGTGTCCATCGGGTGCATTTAATCTCAACCGTTATGACTCTCTAGATGAACGGCTAAGATTAAATCATCTTAAAATGAATTGTCGCCTAATCAGATGCATCCACGTACCCCCTTGAGTAAGTGAAAATCGATGATTGCGATTAAATCGCACAATCGTTTGCTTGAGATTGTGCCACGCCACCTGTGAATAAAAATAAAGATAAATAGTTCCACATGATAAAAATTCAGGTGATTTGACAAGTATATAAGGTATGCGTGTATCATAATAGATGATTAACCCACTAATAACTCTCTCACACACTCACATGCACATAAGCGCACACACGCGCACACGTTCGCACACACATATGCTCACACATGTTGCCACGTGGCGACTCTGCCGTGTCAGCTTGTGATATAAAAACCATTTTTTTATTTTTTACAAATTGAAAATAAGTTTAAATAAATTCAAAAAAATTCTAGAAAAATCTTAAAAAATTAGAAAATTCATAAC